>JAKSZP010007912.1:0-305718 GCA_022478985.1 Massospora cicadina
CAACCCTATACTCCTACCAACATTCTTGAGGGGGGCAATGTCAGACATTCTCCTTCTCAACTTTTTGAAAAATAATGTTGGAGGTAAGGATGCCCCCAAATCTGTTACTGTGATTGGCCCATCACCTGTCCAATCTTTGAATAATAATGTGGTTATCAATGATATGAGTACCCATGGCGAAAAGACTTTGGCGGATTCTTGGTGGAACCCTATCTATCAGTAAAATATGATTTATAACCAAAATTGGCTTAAAAAGGTAGGAACTGAAAATAGGATGGCTCCAACTTCTCAGCTGAATTTGAGGTGTTCGTTACCACATGGGTCTGATCACCTCCAAGGTGAGAAGATTTTACCTCTTGATAATTGGGTGCAAATTAACAAATCATTACCACATGAGTCTGACCACCTCCAAGGTGAGAAGATTTTACTTGCTGGTGATTGATACAATTTATTAAATCGTTACTATATGGGAAGTTTTGCCTCAAAATATTTATCTTCAATCTGATAGGCTGAAAGCCTATATTTCCTAATTTGGATGACTCAGCTTTATAACACTTTAGCCCCAAATACCCATGGTCCCAGGATTGAAACTAGTTTAAATAGGAATAACTAGTATTGAAAAAAGGACCTTTTTTGGCTTGCCCCGCTTAAACAATAAAAACATCTAAAATTTCTTTACAGAGCGTTATCTATTACTTTTATTTAAAAAGTAAGTTTCTCACTTTAAAAAAAAATTTGGCATCCATCGGTGGATCCCACAAGGATTATGAGATCACTCTGAGCAGGCTCTGATAACCAGAAAACATATGGACTGTCATGACTACCTCTAGTAGCTACCCTGGTATTCGTTGCAGATGAACTATTCAATAAATGTTATAAAATAATATATTAGACTATAAAAAAAATTGGTGGCTTAGGCTGACTTTTGGAAGACAATTGAATTGTCAAAGGAATATTAGACATATGATGGTGTATCCAGCAAAGTGATACCAAGACAATCTAGGAGGACAGATATTATAATGGGGGCCCAAAGAGCTGTGGGCCATAGAGGTTACTCTAAAACGCTGGAACAAGGTAAGGCCAACTATTTTTTGAGTCACAATCGTTTTAAATAAAGAATGATTTTGCTTTGTTATGAATGTCAACTAATAACCTTCAATTATTAAATATAATATCAACTAGTGAAGCTAAGCTGGTCTTGGAACATCATTTTAAGAAAAATTGGGTCCTTCTGTTGGAAATGATGATTAATTTGGGATTATAACCCAAAGACTTTTATATTTATATATCCAAAGCTAAACTCTCTATATCTAATTATGATAGGGTCGTTTTATTGGCACTAATGTTATAGTCTAAGGTTACAGGATAGACTGTAATTTCAGCTATCAAATGGCAAGGATGACAAACAGCTGATTTAAATAGCTTTACATTCTCAAGGAATTAAATTCAAGCTATTGCTTAAACAAACTCCTTGAGAATTTGTTCCAAGCTCATCACAATTTTGAAAATCCCAAATTATCTGTGGTTGACTTTTGATGAATTAATATACTCAGAAATCAACATCGATGAATCCCCCCTTGGGTTGGGACCATCTAGTACTAAAAAAAATATACTCAGATATCATATTAATTATTAGAATAATGTTGTAACACTCTTGGAAACTGCTGAGATCACCAATCTATTGGCGGATGTTTTCTCCCTTGCCTTAACCCTTTATCCCAGTTATTCATTTTTATCTGATTTTTTTGAGACCCAAAAATTCTTTCACATTTGAAACTTTTCAAATGATCAGGTATCAAAGCCTGATCTCAATTCTCAATAAAGTAATAGAAATACTCTTTACCTACATTTTCTTGTTATAGTTATTTGAATATAACCCATGCCAACATCACATATATTTTGGGCTGGATCCCCTTTGCAAACGCTTGCCACTGATGACCAGAATGAGTGATACCACCAAAACCGAGATGTTACCCAATCCTCCCGTTTTGAAGGATCTGGGAATCCCTAGCACTCATGACAAGAACCAAATTACATGTTAAAGACCAACTTTTTGTTAAGTGAGTCAAGGAAGAGGAAGAATCAAATCCTGACAACTATTTATTATGCAAATTCAGAAGCAAACTTTTTTACATTATCAAATCTTTTATATTCCCTAAAACAACCCTCTTTCCAGATAATTGAGTCAAAAAAATCAACAATCAAATTTAAACAGAGTTATCTCATAATAGAATCATTTTAGTACTAGTGGTGCTCAACCCAAAAGGGGGATATGCCACGCATCTTAATCACAAATGGGCCAAAAGAAAGGGAATATTACAAATTAAAAAATTCCAAATATAGCCCTAGTTTATCAGCCTAGGAAGCCATATCAGATGGCGAGGACATCCCATACTAGTATCATTTTTCAAGAACTATAATATTATCAACTTACCTGGATTATTGCAAACTCTCCATTTCGAAAAACTGAGCTGACCCCATTTTTTAAAAACTAAACACAAAATTGAAGCCAGTTCAATATTGATGAGAGTACATTCATACCTGTCAAGACCAATTTCAATTTATGGTTGAAAAACTGAATTCCAAAACAGATACAAACCAAAAAAGTTTGGCTAGTAATAATAAAATCAAATGTGAAACCAATAATGTCGTTTATGTTGTGGTTTATTTACTATTAAACTTTGCTTTAGGTTTTATTTTAAAGAAGATTGACGGATTTTAAATAGGCACAAGGCCACCTCATTTAATACAAAGAAATTTATAAAAAGAATATGTTCTAATTGGGACTAATACTACTCTTATAATAAACGTAAGAACTTATATCCTTTGGTATTGACTATACGTGTGCAATTCCAATTTTCTACCCTCCCTACAAGCAGTCTGAATACTAATTATACTATTGTGGTATTCAACCGCCTTAATAAATGTATATGGACAGGCTTTTCAAGATGTTAGAGAATTAAAAACAGCTAGGTTTATATTATAATATTATTCATTGACATAGATGCCATCAGTTAATAATTGACAATGGGACCAGTTCCACATCCATTTTGAGCCCTCAACAAAATGAGCTTATTACCATAAGAGGCGTCCTATCAGACTCATATTACCCCAAAACCAATGAGTTGAATGGTGAACAACATTAGTCCAATTTTAATAAAAAAGTCTTGAAATCACCATTTTAGTGGGCATTGCATCTTGGGTCTGATGTGTTTGCATATGTCAGAAAATTAACCAGATAGGTTCATCCCATAACTATAAAAATAAGGGTCAACATTAGTCATAACTGGCTATCACCTAATTACCGCGTTCCAATAGTATTTAAAATAACATTGTTCCAAGTTGTTCTCCCATTTAGGTGGGTTGGGATAACTCAATGAATCTGCCATGTCTGAAACGCATAAAAATTGAACTGGATAGCAAATTAATGTTATTTCAATCACTGGTAATTTATGCCAAGGATGGTTGACCAACTATAAATATATTAAATTTTTACTGAATAGACACCTCCAACTGGAGCAGATGATGCCAGCATATTTATCAACTAATTGTGACAGCTTGATAGTTTAAAATCAAGGTGTTCAGGTTCACTTTCAACGGATGGCAAGGATGATCCAATCATTTACTAAATAGATTATCAAGAGTCTTATACCAGAGAAAATCATATTTCCAGCACAATGCTGAGAGTTCAGAAATAGAGAGATCTATATCCATTCTGCCACCTAGTGTTGAATCACCAAAGAATGAAGGTTGGGTATTCACTTTAGATTTATTATAAGAATGTTTATGCTTAAATGGGTGACTGATGCTAAGGATGAGTATACATAGTATTCAGTGTTCAAGTGCATCAACAAGAGAGGGAACAATTGCCAATGTAAGCTGATCAAAGAGTGGGTTTCTGGATATTAGTACTGATTGTTGATATGCAACCATCAGATTTCCTGAAAAACACCTAAGTATACTTAGTTGAATTTCCCTCTTAATAAAACTCTCTCTTACGCCTAGCTTTTATTAGTTGTTAGAATTTAGGTCAATATAGTATGTAAGGTTGAGATGGGAGATCCCTAAGATAGGTTCTGGGTAATGCACCTGGAGTGGTCAGTGCTACCAACTCCCATACCTCAACTCTACGAGAAAGCCCCATGGGAACTTTGCCAAACAGCAACCAACAATGAAATACTGAGGGCTGTCAGCCATGAGGGTTGAAGGTGGCCAGGAGCCAATCCAACAATGGGGAATGGACTTTCTGGTGCCGTCCAAGAGGGATTGACAATTGGCCATAAGGGGTTAAGTAGCAAGGAGTTAGCTGCCTGGGAAGGGGGCTGAGGACCATCAATGCACTCCCAAGAGGGTCATTGTCACCCTGTTGATGTTGTTGGTCAACTGAGTTTGTGGGTTGCCCTGCGGACTTGAAGTGAAAAGTGTGCATTTGAAGGCGAAACAGCAAGGGCCAGCGTCCTATACTGTTTAGCCTGCCACAAAAGTAGAGCATAGATTTAACAAATGAGAACAAATGACATTGGTTCTCACAACAGTGGGCTCTGCAGGTGTGTCATTTGAGTATTGTGGTTTGGTTAGAAGGTGGCGAAATCCACTGATTGTAGTCTCTGGCGCCTCTTCGAGGTTGGGAAGTTGCACCAAGAACCTCCCTCCACATTAACTGATAGATGTATTAGCCCATCAGTTAAGTGGAGTTGAGCTGGAGTAATACCATCAGGTTAAGAAAGAAATGTCAGAAACTTGGGCAAATGGGTCTCCTCCCATAATTATTTAAATTCAGGTCATCAGTTGTAGCTGATTGATCAACTAATTAAAGCGCTCTGATAGTATTTTAATAGTAATGTGCCAATTTGTGCTCTCCATTAGATTGAATTGAGCTATGTTGATAAGTCCTCCAAGTCTTGAAGTATTAGGGATTGTCAGTGAAAGCAAATTAAGGTAATTCGTATCACAGGAAATTTACGCCAAGGATGATTGCATTTACATTTAGCTATTAGTAATTTTATAAATGGAGACTTGAACCAGGATGTTGACATATTTATTAACTTATTACAATGGATCAATAGTTTGACGTTGAGGTGTCTGGTAGCACTGGAGACTGATGCCAATGATGTTCCAATCATTTACTATTTTGGATTGTCAGGACCACTGGTTTAATACCATGTATCCCTTAATTATGTTAGACCAGAGAATCCAAAGCTCAAGGGCAATAGATAATACCTTTTTTGCTTCTCTTGGTTGAGAAGTTTTAATTCAGATGCTTCGACTGATTAGACAATTCAAAATAATTATATACATAATTATAACTTAAAAACTAGGTATAAAAGATAGTTATCTCTATTTACTTAGAAACAAAATTATAAGGGAGATGTGTGAGGTTACCCAGTCCATTTTCATACATACTAAGTCAAGATCTAATTCTCATCTCCCAAAATAAGATTCATTTGCCACAATGATGAGTTTAAACCTCAATATAGGTGGTTTTGGGCAATGTTATGTGACCACATTAGTTGGGATTATCCCCAATGTTGCAAAGGTGGTGATTTTTGTGGGGATTATCCCTAAAAATTTAATGGTTTGGGTTCAATTCATGTCATCTACCTCATTTAATTCTTGGTTTTGGGGCAGGAATCCCAAAAAGCACCATCATCTAGATCTTGACGCAGGGGGAAATGGCTGTAGGAATCAACTGTGTACATGATTTACCACGGAACCTAAATGAACTCCATAATTGAGTGTTTGTTGACCCTCCTATAAATGACTTCATAGGTCCCCAACCAGTTGGTGACCAAATTGTTGTCATGACCTCCAGGCTGATGATGGTAAAAAAGAACTAGGTCACACAGTTGGAAGGTGAGTCAGATAATTTCATTGGCAATGCTTCACATAGTAACTTTGGGGGCCTCGTAGAAGCTTGTATAACATGGCCTGCACTTTAGAAGGCAACTGGGGATTTTTTATACAATTTTTGGAAGGGCTACATCTTAATTATCTGTTGTTAGATTATTCTATAGGCCAGAATTGCACTAGAAAAATATTGGGGATAATGATGGGGGTCAGTCATGGCCATTTTCCAGAAAGTGGCAGTTAAAGTACCATTCACCCGCTCTACCATTCCATTGGTTGCAGGATGGTAGGGAATGGAAAATACCTAATGGATCTCATATGTTCGGCCAAATCATTTACCAGTGAAGATTGAAAAGATTTTGCCTATTATTGGAGAGAATTATGTTAGGGCACCCATGCTGGGTAATAATCTAATTATATAAGAAGGTGGTGGTAGCTTTTGCTGAAGTGGAGGGTAGCAATACAGCTTTAATCAACTTAAGTTATGTGATCCATGGCTAGAAATAGGAACTAATGACCATTAGAGGCTCAAGGTGTTGGACATTCTCCTTCTCAACTTTTGAAAAAGAATGTTGGAGTCCAATCTGTGAATGATATTGTGGCTATCAATGATATGAATACCAACGGCGAAAAGACCTTAGCAGATTCTTGGTGGAACCCTATCTATCAGGAAAATATGATTTATACCCAAAATTGGCATAATAAGGTAAGAACTGAAAATAGGATTGCTCTGACTTTTATGCTGAATGTAAGGTGTTCAATATCGCATGGGTCTGTTCTTCCATGAGGTGATAAGATTTCACCCATTGATGATTGGGTGCGAATTAGCAAATCATTACCACTCAGATCTGAACCCTCCCAAGATGAGAAGATTTTGACCACTGGTGATTGGATACAATTTATTAAATCCTTACTACATGGGTTGGTTTTGCCACAAAATATTTATCCTCAATCTGATAGGCCAAAAGCCTATAATCCTAATTTAGATGACTCAGATTTATTGTACTTTAGCCCAAATTCCCATGGCCCCAAGAATCAGAACTAGTTCAAATATGAAATACTAGTATTTAAAGAAGGGCCTTTTCCTGGTTTGCCGCGCATAAACAATAAAAACATAAAAAAATTTAACAAAAAGTAAAAGCTTAGTTTTCTTAAGAGTTTATTATTTATTTTAAAATAATCCATTGTGGGATCCAGCGGCACAAAGCACCAGCAAGCATAACTTTTTCTTGATTCTGACAATCTGGTGCTCACTACAGGGGTCACACCTGTACACTGTGGTTATTAACATGAAGCTGTAAACGTGAGCAGCTTTTCTGGATCTTTTTTAACTGAATCACGATTAATTGCTCTTGATAAGCAACTAGCCTGCTCTTTCTTCCATCTCAAAATTTAGAGCAACGGGCGTTTAAATTACCTATAAAGGACAGATACACCCCGGGTGGAGGGAGCATTGCTTCCTTTTTGTACGTTTATGAAGCTGCGATGGATGGCACCACTGATAAACAAAAAGTTTAGTACATTCTTCCCTGTTTAAGCCAAAAAGCCCAAGAGTTGATTGTTCCTCATCTGGATCTCAGCACACCTGGCCAGATGTTCAGAAGGCCCTCTTGGCTGATTCAGATACAAGCAGAGCTTATACAGGGAAAAACAGTCTTTCATGCGCCTTACCATGTATGAGGGTGAAACCTTTGTTAGTTTTTCTGAGCGTTTTATCTCACTGCTCAAAGGCTGGCTATGTCTAACCTCCTAACCCTAGATGATGCTATCACCACCATATTAACAGGGTTAGCTTCACAACTCTCTCTTGCCAGGCATATCATATCAGTGAAACACCATTTTACAACCTTCCGTGATATAAAAGAGGCTTTGTTAGACATCGCTCATATTCCTTTAGGTGAGCTGCGGCCTATTAATCGTTGAAAGTGAGGCCGCCTGTGCCTATTCTCCCTGCAAAACCTGCTGCTTTAGTGTGACTTAAAACGGACATTCATCATTCATGCAAAGCGGAGATCCCTACTATGGTTTCTCCTTCAGCTCAGCCAATAGGCGCGCGCCTAAGGGCTTTTCTAGAACTACTGGGGTTGTGAAAATGCCAGTTAAAGTGAAGCTAATTACCCCACCTCATGTGGCTGTCTCCCCCACTTCAATTGCAACCTTGCCCAAGGTTGAGAATACCCTGAGGCCGACTCTGAGGGGGTTATGATGACGTTGGGTAAACTTATTGGGAGCTCCCACGGATGTGGAGTTCCCTGATTGCTTAAACGCTGAAGGGGTAGATGAAACCACCATACCTGAGGATACTTACCTCCGCTAAGTTATAGGTTGTATGGAAACTATTGACACAGTCAGCGACGCTGATCAGCTCTTATTGAGCTTAATTTGCCCTTTACAGTGAGGCCAAACCATGCAGTCTATTCTGGAGACTTACCCTGAGACCGCATGTAAATTAACCTCCACTTTTCATCTTAAGGAGGTCTTAGCGCTGTCAGCCAACTTTGGAAGCACACTTACCAATGTTAAAGTAGTTGTTCACAAAGTCCGGGTGGTGGCTATCCTGGATACAGGTTCCCCAGTGAATGTAATCTCATCTCATCTGATATAAAAGATTAACTGATGCCTGACCTGGATTATGCCAAGGAGTTTGTAACTGTGGGCCCAAACAATACCCGCTCTCTTGGCGCTTACTCCTCTCTTCCCATTCACATTAGGAAGCTTATCCTATTGGCCCCCGCTGTGGCCTTAGATAATAACTCCTATGATATGCTCATAGGAACTCAGTTTATGATCGAGTATGAAGGCATCATCAACATGAAGTAAGGGTTCCTATCTTAATGAACTACGAAGTTCCATTAGTCTTATCCAACAAAGAACTCATCAAAAATGACTACACCTTCTTGGTTAAATACCCCTTTTCCGCTTTGCCTTTACATTATGTCACCTCTGGGTGCAACACTAAGAAATTGCTCGATTCAGTGGAGGCTAGCAATGGTATTCCATTTTATGCGGCAGATGAGGTGGTGATTAAGCCAGGTGAACAATGAGTGGTTGATACGAAAATCACGCTCCAAATCCCACGCCACTGTTTGTTGCACCTCATTAGTGTTGAGGGCCTTAATCCTTTGGAGCCTCGTGTATTACCTGGGCTATTGGACCCCGCCTATCAGCGACCTATTACTCTACTGTTGGGAAACCTCACCGCAAAGGACATGATCATACAGAAACACCAAGAGGTTGGTCGAGGATTTTTTAATCCCTGTGGAGGATGTTGAACAGATCCACTCCATTGACTCAATGGCAGATTTGGGCCTGCCAACAGACAACCTTGTGTGTACCTTACCAAACGTCCATATCTCGAATGAGTTAACCCCAACCAAGCTAGAAAAAGTTCATAATCTCCGTGATGACTATAGTGACATATTCTCCAAGTCAGCTCACGACTATGGCCATATGAAGGGCTGGTGCCACTCCATTGATGTGGGTGATTCCCATCCCATTTGGTCAAAACCATATTGCAAGTCAAAGGTGGAGGAGCAGCATATGAGGCTGGAACTCACACAGTTACTGGATGCGGGGTTACTAGTTCCCTCTCAAAGCTCTTGGTCTTCCCCACTGTTGTTAAATAAGAAGAAAGATGGAGGTCACCAGATAGTCATTGATTATTGCAAGCTAAATAGCCTCACAAATAAGGATAGCTATCCTATTTTTCGCTTCGATGATGCCTTGGCCCAACTATTTGGCTTGAACTTCTTCTCAGCCATGGACTTGTCCAGTGGCTATTGGCAAATGGACCTTTCTCCACAGGACCAGGAGAAATGCGCTCTCATTTGCAGCGAAGGACTTTACCAACCCACTCAATTACCTCAAGGGTTGTGCAACGCACCTGCATCTTTTCAGTGTGCGATGGATCCCATCTTGCAAGACTTAAAGCTAACCTGCGTTATTGTTTATCTTGACGATATTACTGTGTTCTCAACCTTCAACGACCACCTGGATCACTTGAAGGAGGTGTTTGAAGGCTACGTAAGTCAAACATCAAGTTGAAACCATCAAAGTGCACTTTCTTTCAGCGAAAATTGGATTTCCTTGGCCACACCATTTCACAAAAAGGAATCCAACCACTACAAAATAAGGTCGAAGCCATTGCAAATATGCCTCCCCCTAAAAATTTGCGGGATATACAGGTATTTCTAGGGATGATGGGGTATTACCATCAGTTCATCCCAAGTTCTCGCAACTCATTGAGCCCCTTGTTCGCTTACTGAAGAAGAATATCCCCTTCCAATGAGGCGCCGAACAAAAAGCCGCTTTTGAAACCCTGAAGCAGCTACTACAACGACGCCCTATCCTATGGCACCCAGATTACAAAAAACCCTTTATCTTGTTTATGGACGCCTCAGACTACGCCGTTGGGGCCATCTTAGGCCAACTAGATGAAAATGGTATTAATCATCTGGTATCTTATTTCAGTAAGATGCTTTCAAAGCCTAAACGCAACTACAGTGTAACAGAAAAGGAGTGCCTGGCTGTTTTGTTGGCTGTAAAGCACTATCGCCCTTTCCTCTATGGGACCACCTTTACTGTAGTTACTGACCACGCTTCATTGAAGTGGTTACAAAATATGAAGGACCCTACTGGGCGGTTAGCTCGCTGGGCTCTAAAGCTCCAGCCTTATGGTATGAAAATCGAACATCAGGCCGGAACTCATCATATGAATGTGAGTGGGTTGTCTCATCTGCCATTCCTTCACTTGGATAACAGCGAGACAGAAAGGTTGCATGATCTATTAATGACTCCCAATGAATGGGAGGATGAAGATGATCTAGTTCTGAAGATTTTAGCCTGTTACTCGCGCAACACCAAAGTGGAAAATGGGAAGTTGTATAAGCAGGTGGGGGCGAAGTGGCTGCCTTACCTCCGGCCCTCAGAACGCGTACATGCCATCCTCAAAGCTCACTCCATTTTAGGCCATGGAGGGGCAAAGAAAACTTATGAGTGGATTAAGGATCGATACTATTGGGATGGAATGATGGAAGCTATAGTTGATGTCTTGGAAGCCTGCCTTATGTGCAAGAAACAATCTGGTTTCAAGACTAGATACCAGTATCAACCAACTACCCCGCAACAACTTTTTCACACTATTAGTTTGGATGTCGTAGGTCCCCTTCCACAGTCTACCAGTGGCAACCGTTTTATCTTAGTAGCCATCGACCACTTCACTAAGTGGGTTGAAGCTGTGGCGCTTCCTGCCCAAACCGCCAAGGCAACTGCCACTTCTATACATCAACACATTTTCGCTTGGCATGACTGCCCCCAAGTACTACTCTGTAATAATGGCAAGAATTTTACCTCCAGAGTAGTCAAACTCCTGGCTACTTCTATGAGAGCCCAACAACTTCTTTCAGCTCCGTACAATACATCTACCAATGGGGCAGTGGAAAGAGCCAATGGAACCTTAGTTTATATCCTCTGCAAAATGGCCTCTTCTGATCTACTTCACTGGGATCAATTCTTACCCAGTGCCCTTATGGCCTACCAGATTAGTTATCACCAGATTCTGAAAATGTCCCCTTTCCGAGTTTTGTATGGCAGGGAACCAGGCATACCTGCTCTTCTGGCTAAGGAGGTCTTCTCTAAAGGAGAGGAGCTTGAGAAAGTCATGTGAAGGTTCGGCTAACCAAATTATTCAACTCCAAGCTGAAGCTATAACAAACTTAGCAAAAACAGTGATTAAAGAAGGGCAGGCTGCCAATGAGCTCCGCAACCCCCTTCCTACATTTCAAGTGGCTGATAAGGTGTTATACTACCATAACCGCATCACCCCAAGAAGCAGTAATCTTGGTTCAATTTGGGAGGGACCTTTCTCCATCAGCTACAAAAGAGGCAATGAATACTCCATCAAATCAATAGCCCTGAGAGTTACCATAAACTGAGTACATGGCCATTTCCTATGATCCTACACTCCTCCCAACATTCTTGAGGGGGCAATGTTGGACATTCTCCTTCTCGACTTTTGAAAAAGAATGTTGGAGTCCAATCTGTGAATAATATTGTGGCTATCAATGATATGAATACCAATGGCGAAAAGACCTTGGCAGATTCTCGGTGGAATCCTATCTATCAGGAAAATATGATTTATACCCAAAATTGGCGTAATAAGGTAAGAACTGAAAATAGGATTGCTCCAACTTTTTGGCCAAATTCAAGGTGTTCAATATTGCACAGGTCTGTTCTTCCCCAAGGTGAGAAGATTTTACCCATCTATGATTGGGTGCAAATTAACAAATCATTACCACTTGGATCTGAACCCTCCTGAGGTGAGAAGATTTTACCTGTCGATGATTGGGTGCAAATTAACCAATCATTACCACTTGGATCTGAACCCTCCCAAGGTGAGAAGATTTTGACCACTGGTGATTGGATACAATTTATTAAATCCTTACTACATGGGTTGGTTTTGCCACAAAATATTTATCCTCAATCTGATAGGCCAAAAGCCTATATTTCCTAATTTAGATGACTCAGCTTTATAATAATTTATCCCCGAATTCTCATGGCCCCAAGGATTGAAACTAGTTCAAATATGAAATACTAGTATCAAAAAAGGTCTTTTCCTGGTTTGCCACGCATAAACAATAAAAAACATAAAAACTTTAACAAAAAGTAAAAACTTAGTTTTCTTAAGAGTTTATTTTTTATTTTAAAATAATCCATTGTGGGATCCAGCGGCACAAAGCACCAGCAAGCATAACTTTTGCAGGATTATGACAAGGGTCCCCACCATCAAAGCTAATAGTATGGAAGGGCTCACAGGTTGGAATCACTGCATGTTGATATCATGGATCTGGTCCAGCTTGGCTTTTACATACCAGACAGGAATCTAAAACGTCTTGGATTGAGACAAGCATTCCTTCCCAGTAGCATTGAGTCTTGAGCCACTATTAATTTTTCTGAATCCCTCATGAAACACTTGCTAATGTTTCCCTAATATGATGTCAGTTATAACTGATGGGCATATGTAGTGCAACCATTTTGAGCTAAAAGTTTGTATAGTTTACCATCTTTAACTTGAAGATTTGCCAATTCTGTTACTAATTCTTTTTATATTTGCTAGGGATTCATCTTTCCATAAATGTAGCTGAGTTTTAGGGTCGCAGAGTATATTCTCCTCAATTTCAGTTAAAGTTAATATGGCAAGATAGGATAGGAAATCCACATTTTGGTGTATTGGCCTTGGTCAATAAATAATAGAAAAATTGTCGTTTTAAAGTTTTAACGCCCAGCGGGCTAACCTCCCATTAATGTCCTACATTTGCTGTAGCCATCGTAAGGAAGCATGATTGGTGCTTAAGGTGAAATTGTTTCCCATATAATTAAGGTCAGAAATCTCAATAGAAATTAGTATTGCCAAACATTAGTGTTCTATAACGCTATAGTTGCATTCAGCTCTAGTTAAAGTTTTGCTATAGTAGGCTATAGGATGGTCCACTAAGTTTTTGTCATGCTTAGATAGTATGGCTCCAATGGCTATGTTGCTAGCATTGGTAAAAGAGGAGAATGGATTTGTCAAAATTAGGATGAATAAGTATTGGAGAATGAGAGAGAGATGCTTAGCAGGTTGAAGGCTTGCTGATGCTCTCTTTTTTACTGGAAGGTATCCATTTCATCAGTAAGTATACTAGAGGCTCAGAGCTGTCAGCAAAGTGGAGAACAAACTGGTGATATTATCTCACAATCCCAAAAACCTTGTACTACTTGTAGGGATTTATGGGTGGCATTATGGAAATGGCCAGTACCTTATTGTACATCAGGTATATTCTAGCTTTCCCTACCTTATGTCCTAAAAAATCCATTTCATTCTGAAAGAAGGAGCATTTTGATGGCCTTAATTTTAGTAAAGCTTGCCATAACCATTGAGAAAACTTTCCTGAGATGATCTATGTATTCAGTAAAAGTTCAAAAAATTTAAATCATTAAAATAAACCAACACAAAAGGATGGTTTAATTCATTTAAAAGCTGGTCCATGGCGCGTTGAAAGGTTGCAGGGGCGTTACATAACTCCTGAGGCACTTGAGTGAGTTCAAATAGTCCTTCACTTGAGATAATGGCGCACTTTTCCCAATTCACCAGAAACAAATTGACTTACCAGTACCCGCTGGCAAGATCCATTGTGGGATCCACCGATGGATGCCACAAATATTTTCTCAGAATTAGAATCTTACTTTTTTAATAAAAGTATAAAACAATGCTTTATTAAAGTTTTTATGTCTTTTATTGTTTTAAGCGCGGCAAATCCAGGAAAAGGTCCTCCCTCTTGATACTAGTTTTTCCTATTTAAACTAGTTTGGATTTTGAGACCATTGATATTTGAGGCAAAAGAATGTAAAGCTCAGTTATCTAAATTAGGAAATATAGGCTTTCAGCCTATCAGATTGAAGATAAAATTTTTGAGGCAAAACTGACCCATGTGTGGTAACAATTTGATGAATTGTATTCAATCACCAGCGAGTAAAATCTTTTCACCTCGGCAGTGGTCAGACTTGGATGGTAATGATTGGTTAATTATTACCCTATCATCGTTGAGTAATATCTTTGCATTTCAGCGGTGGTTAGACTTGGATGGTAATGATTGGTTAATTTTTACCCTATCATTGATGGGTATAATCTTTTTACCTCGCAGAGGTTTGGATCCATGCAATATGGAACTCCTCAAATTTGGCTGAGAAGTCATAGTATTCTTATTATTAATTATTACCTTTTTAAGCTAATTTTTGTGATAAATCATATTTTTCTGATGGTTAGGATTCCACCAAAAATCCGTTAAAGTCCTTTCGCCATTGGTACCCATATCATTATTAACTACAATATTATTTGATGATTGAGCAGGTGATGGTTTAATCATGGTAGCAGATTCAGGAGCCCTAATACCTTCAACATTCTTTTTCTTAAGTTGAAAAAGAGAATGTCTGACATTGCCCCCCTCAAGAATGTTGGGAGGGGTGTAGGGTCATAAAAAGCAGCCATGTACCTAAATTATGATAATTCTTATAGCCAAAGACTTTATGGAATACTCATTTCCTCTCTTATGTATGATGATAAAAGGCCCCTCCCAGTTTGATCCAAGTTTGCTACTTTGGGGAGTTGTGTGATTGCAGTAATATAAAACCCTATCTGACACTTGGTAAGAGGGTAGAGGAGCTTGGAGCTCATTGGCAGCTTGGCCTTTTTTAGTCACTGTTTTTGCTTGACTAGACTTTCCAGCATTTAATTCTTCATCCTCTTTTTTCTTTGAAAGAACAGTTCCCTTCCATTATAATACATCAGCTCCCTCATTTGCCTTATGCAACTGCTTCTTGTTTTATCGGAAATAGCTTTTGGGCTTTCTTTTCTTTGTCAGAATGACTATGGGGCCACACATAAGTTTGGAATCTACATCCTTAGTGTGCAAAGGTTTAGACCAAAGTCCGCGAGGGGTAGCATTCTTGGAAGAGCGATTCTCTTGAACCTTGGAATGAGAAACGGCTGCCTCCATGGGCTTAGAGGTAGACTTCTCTTTTTTAAGCTGTACTTTGGGAGCCTGAACTTCTCCTTTGAAGTCGGCCTCACTTAAGAGATCAAGGGGTTTTGGGACGTTACTTTCGTGTCAACCACTCATTGTTCACCATTGCTAGCCTCCATTGAATTGTGCAATTTCTTAGTGTTGCACCCGGAGGTGACATAAGGCAAAGTGGAAGAGGGGTGTTCTTTGTTGGATAAAACTAATGGAACTTTTTAGTTCATTAAAGATAGGGACCCTTGCCTCATGTTGATGATGTCTTCATACTCAATCATAAACTGAGTACCTATAAGCATCTCATAATCGTTATTATCCAAAGCCACTGTGGGGGCTGATAGATTAAGCTTCCCAATATGAATGGGAAGGGACGAGTAAGCACCTAGTGCGTGGGTGTTGTTAGGACCAGCAGTTCCAAAGTCTTGGTTGTACTCCAAGTCAGGTGCAAGTTGGATCTTTTTCATCAACTTAGAGGAGATTATGTTCACCGGGGAGCCTGTATCTAAGATAGCCATCACCCAAACTTTTTGGATGAATACTTTGACCTTCATGAGTATTCCCCCAGAAGTGGGCAATAGCGCTAAGACCTCCTTAAGATGGAAATTGGAGGTTAATTTGCACGCAGTCTTGGGGTAATCTTCCTGGATGAACTGCATGATATGGCCATGCTGGATAGGGCGAATAATGTGAGACAACATCTCATCTGTGTCACTAGCTGTATTGATAGCGATTGGCTCCCCTAGAACTTGGTGGAGGTAAGTATCCTCAGGTATGGCAGCTTCATCTACTTCTCCAGAGTTTAGGTGATCAGGGACCTCCACTTCCGCGGGAGCTCCCAACAAGTAGTACCCAACGTTATTGTAACCCCCCTCAGAGTCAGCCTCAGGGGTATTTTCAACCATGGGCAAGGTTACAATTGAAGTGGGGGAGAGAGTCACAAGAGGTTGGGTAATTGGCTTTGCTTTAACCGGCCCTTTTTCAACCCCAGTAGCTCTGGAGAATATACCCTTAGGGCGCGCACCTATTGGATGAACTGAAGGAAAACCACAGTAGGGATCTCCGCTTTGCATGAATGAGAAAAGTCCATTTTAAGTCGCACCAAAGAAGCAGGTTTTGCAGGGAGAATAGGCACAGGTGGCCTTACATCCAAATTTCAACTGGCACCAGCTCTTCAAAGGTTAGAGCGGATAATGGCACCTCCTCGTCATAGGTAGGGGCTCATAAAGGGATATGGCCAACATCTATCAAAGCCTCTTTTATATCACGGATAGTTGTGAAGTGGCGTTTCAAAGATATGATATGCCTGGCGAGAGAGGGCTGTGAAGCTAACCCTGTTAATATGGCTGCGATAGTGTCATCCAGGGTAAGCAGGTTGGATGTAGCCAGCCTTTGATCAGTGAGATAGAACCGCTCAGCAAAACTAAAGAGGTTTCACCCTCATACATGGTGAGGCGCATAAAAGCCTGTTTTTCCCTGTATAAGCTCTGCTCAGATCCAAATTCAGCCAAGAGGGCCTTCTTAACATCTGGCCAGATGTGCTGAGGATCCAGGTGAGGAATGATCAGCTCTTGGGATTTGCAGCTTAAACAGGGAAGAATATACTGAGCTTTCTGTTTCTCAGTGGCGCCATCCATTGCAGCTTCATAAACGTACAAAAAGGAAGCAATGCTCCCTTCACCTGGGGTGTATCTGTCTTTCATTGGTAATTTGAACTGCCGCTGCTCTAGTTCTTTGAGACGAGAGAAAGAGCTGGCTAGTTGCTTCTCAAGAGCAACTAATCATAATTCAGGAGAGCTGCTCACGTTGACAGCCTCCATTGCCTTGATACTTTATTGAAGTATTCAGAGGATTTGACCCCTGTAGTGAGTACCAGTTTGTGGGATCCACCAATGGATGCCACAAATATTTTCTCAGAATGAGAATCTTACTTTATAATAAAAGTATAAAATAATGCTTCATTAAAGTTTTTATGTTTTTTATTGTTTTAAGTGCAGCAAAGCCAGGAAAAGGGCCTCCCTCTCAATGCTAGTTTTTCCTATTTAAACTAGTTCAGATTTTGAGACCATCAATATTTGAGGCAAAAGAATGTAAAGCTCAGTTATCTAAATTAGGAAATATAGGCTTTCAGCCTATCAGATTTAAGATAAAATTTTTGAGGCAAAACTGACCCATGTGTGGTAACAATTTGATGAATTGTATCCAATCACCAGCGAGTAAAAACTTTTCACCTCAGCGGTGGTCAGACGCGGATGGTAATGATTGGAAATTATTACCCTATCATTGTTGAGTAATATCTTTGCACCTCGGCGGTGGTCAAACTTGGATGGTAATAATTGGTTAATTTTTACCCTATCATTGTCAAGTAATATCTTTGCACCTTGGCGGTGGCCAGACTCAGATGGTAATGATTGGTTAATTCGCACCCAATCATCAATGGGTAAAATCTTTTCACCTTGCGGAGGTTCATATCTATGCAATATGGAACTCCTCAAATTTGGCTAAGAAGTCAGAGTATTTTTTTAGTACTAGATGGTAAGAAGTCAGAGTATTCCTATTATTAATTCTTACCTTTTTAAGCCAATTTTTGTGAAAAATCATATCTTTCCGATGGTTAGGATTCCACTGAGAATTCGCCAAAGTCTTTTTGCCATTGGTACTCATATCATTATTAACTACAATATTATTTGATGATCGAGCAGGTGATGGGCCAATCATGGTAGCAGATTCAGGAGCCCTAATACCTCCAACATTCTTTTTTTTAAGTTGAGAAAGAGAATGTCTGACATCCATAGCCAAAAATAGTGGGAAACTTACATCAGGTGTAAGGAGTCATTTATATGCAGCAATGGATAGCTGTCTTTTCTTGTGATTGGTTGAGTTAGCAATAATCCATGACAACATGGTGGCCACCATCCTTTTCCTCGAATTAATAAGATCAGGGAAGCTTATGAGCTTTTAGAAGGCATGAATAACCCGGCTACCAACAGTTGCTGTAACTCTAGGGCCACTTGAGCTTCCTTGACTTTAGATTTTCTGTATGTCCAAGATTTGAATGTATGGTGAGCCTCACTCTCAATTCAATGAATTACCCCAGACATTTTCTGTACTCACTTGGTCCTGAGTATAAAATATAAGAATACTCCTTGAGGAGGTCTTTGACGTTCTGGTGCTCATTAGGGGTGAGATTGTTTCCAATTCTACTTTTAACCAGAGCTATGGTGGATAGGGGATCAAACATTAAATTTTGTAAAGAGCAAAAAAACCCCACATCAATGATATTTTCAATGGGCATAGTTTTACGTAGGCAATTGGGGCATAACGAGGGACTTGGAGGATTTGATCCATTAGATTCCCTAATAATATAGATATAAATTTCTGTGGCCTCGTCCAAGTCACCATATGGGTGGAAACACTCTTTGGCCCATGCTCCAGCTAAGGCATGGTCTTGATAGACTTTGAGATCCACGCCAACCACATATTGCGCACCTGGATAGAGGAAGTCCTAGCCCCAGACATCCCACAATAACACTGGTCCAGAGCGGTGAGGGCCAATTTTGCACAGGCGCTCAAACTATCCAACCCACACAACCCATCCAACCTGCTCACATACCTTACAAACTGCCCAACGTACCGGGCCCACATAAAACCCCCTCACTTCAAACGCCTCCTACGCAATATTCATCACATAGGGTGGACTTTCACTCTCACAGGCACCAGTCAGGGAAGGGGAAGGCCCAGAGTTCACTTCGCGCTAAGGAAACCAGAGGACTACCCCCAGAAGAACACACATGACATGGTCATTCATCACAATAATTGACTACCTGGATGCTTTAGACATCTTATATGATCTTACAACACAGAAATCAATATGGAGGCTAGCACATCATTCGCTCCTCCAGCCAATGGTAAGAGCTAACACCTGGTGTTGCCTAAGAAGAACCTACAAAACAGCAGATCTCTTTAACTCTCTTCATGCAGTGTGAGCAGTGTGTGGAGGGGTGGAACCCTGCTCCACCACCTCGAAGCATTCCCCCATCTAGAGCCATATGGTGGAAGTTGCGCGTCTGTTAAGAACCCAAAATGACCAAGAGCTGTAATCTTCAGAAACCTCCTTGCACTCCAAAGCTTGAATCCCTGATACCACCCACACTCTGCTCTCAGATAGTCTACATTTCACTGTGGACAATCCACACCGTAGCGCTGGATGCCTTCAAGGGGACCATGCCCACCATCTGTGGGACAATCAGCAGATTTCACAAACACCTACTGTAACAATTTCGATCCTGGCTATATTGATACATGAGGCTGAAGCAACAACAACTTGTTGAATCATGGTTCCCAGTCTAGTTTCTGCATATGGACCCCTTCCTCACCACCTGATCTATAATAGGGAAAACCCCTTTGGAGTAAGGCATTCATCCCCCTATACCTGGTGGTACCATCTGTCAACAGGGGTAGATCGTCTACTCTGGGGTGCCTAAATCTCGCTATACTTCACCTCTCCCTAACCCATTACATATATTGGTGTTTTCCATCTCTTGGTCGGCTTACTTTGGTTAGATAAAATAGATATAGTTTTACATAAGCAGAATCCAAAATCCCTGAACAGTTCAACTCTTCTTTGATAGAAAGGTTTGGGAGACCACTTGGCTCCAAAACAAAGTTAGGGGGATGTGAATCATGATCCCCATATCCACAATCAATTGGGAGCAGAGGGTATTGTAATAGGATGGGGGAATATAGAGGGATCCCATCTTCAGCATCCAAAGCCTCATTAGGTAACTTGGTTTTTTAATAAAAATTGATATTCAGCTTTGAAAAAAGGAGGATGGGTATGCTAGGAGGCAGGTTCGTTTTTAAGGTCACCTTTACTCTTGACTGTAATTTCAAATATCAAATAGATCCAATAACCTAATATTGAAAGGTACTTTTCTTTTTTGGTTGATGATGCAGTTGAATTCCCGTATCAGTTAAACTCCAATAAGTAACTTGTAATTACATTATCTATCGCGATGGCAGGGGCAGTAATTAAAAGTTTTACAAATTGGAGAGGTAAGGTGGAATATCCCCAATTGCTACAGTCAACCAATCACCAGCTATACCATATTTAGAGACGTGAATCAAGTCTGGAACCATTTTTATCTTTTGGATAAGTCAGAAGGAAATAAAGTTAACTGTGGAACCAGTGTCAATTATTGACAAGACTTTATCCTTATGAATGACTACCTCTACTCAAACCATTTATGAGCCAAATGGAGAACTAAAAGCTAAAAAATTTATAGGGGATTTGTAGTGAAGCAAGCAAGGATTTGCCATGGCCCAGCTTGAGGCTTTTTGATGCTTTTAAAGGCTTTTTCTTCCATCGCTTGTCTCTCCATAGAGGAACTGACCTACAAGAGTTGATTGGGTAACTAACCAACATATAAAAGAATAGCTGAATATTTTTTTACTTTGATAGAAAGGGGTACGTCAATTTATTCAGATGTTGCTAACACAAAGTATCCTGATGTGCTGGGTGTAGGATTAGAGCTAATACAAGGGTCTTGAGGCGCTTAATTGTTGTCAGCCTAGGGAGCCTCTTGCCCTATACTGATTAATCTTTTGCTAACCTATTTAGAAAGATGCAACAAGTGTCTACCGTATGGTTTTCTGTGCAGAAGGTCCAGGATAATTAGGGGTAGGCAACTTGAGGGGGTGTAACTGCTAACACTTGGGGCTGAGGCTTTATATTATTAAAGTGAGGGGGCCCAGTGGGCTTTATTATATCAGCCAGAAATTCCAACATGGCTTCTTTATGAAGGAGAGACATCCAGTTGGACTTTGCCGCTTTAAGATAGTAGACTGTTAAGCATATTTTCAAATGCCAAAAAAGAAGCATTTTAGTGTCATCTAAATTAAGACACTTTCTGTCAACCACCATTTGCCCTCAAGGTAAAAACGGTGAGCAAACTCAGTGACTAGTTTCACTCCAATTAAGACTTATGCCCATAAAAGATTGCTTTTGGTTGGATAAAGTTAAGTCGCTCCCAACTTCATGAAGCAAAGCAGCCTTGGAATCATTCCAAGTCTGGCGATGCATCAGATGGGGGACAATAATGTTTTGAGCTACGCAACTAAGACAATTGGTTAAGTCTGAGCCATTGGGTGTCAGTAGCTTCTCTATGGAATTCTCATAACAAAATATACTAGAGAATATTCTCCCCTAGCCTGAGATGTACTTCTCTTTGAATAATGGTTTGCATGTGCCACTGAGGGGGTTATTGAATGAACAATGTGAATTGACATTGGGGGAACGCTTTCACTTAGAGGAACTTATACTGATGGACGTTTCATAAGGGTGAAGGGCGTCTACTTTATTTTGTAAGGTGTTAACATCCTCAATTATTGAGTGAACCCAATAAAAAGGCAAAAAGGGCCTATTAGGTGGTAACAAGGGGGTTAACTGCCATATTTCGCTTTGAGCTTGGCTGTCATATCTCAATATTTATTTGAGGTAAGCCAACCAGGGGCTGCTAAGCATCGCTTTTCGAAAATCAATTCAGCCTGAAATTTAGCTCCACTAAAGAGATTTACGAAAACTATTAGCAAATATGGCGGGAAACCCCGCAAAAGAACCCGCAGGCTATGCCAAACGAGCCAGCACCACCCCCAAACGAAGCAACCCTCGGTTACCCACCTCAGGGTCAACCAGAATCACCCGCTCTCAAGCAGCAGCCATGAAAGCAGGCACCACCCCCCAACCTGGAGCTACTCCAACTAGCGCCAGTTCACCTGATCGCACTTCTGCAACCTGCACGCCTAACAGCTCTGTGTGTGCTGCCTCCCACCAACCCGCTGGGCCCCCTCCAACCAAGGAGGCCATCACCCACGCTGTTTTAATGGCGTCTGCTCAGTTGAATGCAACTCAGCCCATCCAGACATTCACCTCCCCCATTGTGTCAGCTAATTCAGCCCCATCTATTATTGCTGACGCCGTGTTTCTGGCTCCCTCCATGAGGGGCGATACCCAGCTACCTGGCCCCCAAATCCTCAGATGTAAGGTTGGATTAGCCGCACATTCTGGTTCACTAAGCACCAAATTGGGACAATCTACTCTTCCCAATGAGGATTCAAATGGTTCGGATTTTGGAAATTCACACCAGTTCCAATCTCACCCGTCCCATTTAAACCCCATAATTGGCACTTCTCAAGTCAGCACTTTATCTCAATATGCTAAAAACGACCAATTCACCAATCAGCCAATAAGTTTTGCTCACGAAATCACAGCAAATACTCGGGCTGAATTTACCCAAATAGATTGGGATGGTGATGAAACATCGCCCTCCTCCCAATTGGCTGGAGTTAATTCAATCTGGATGGGACTCCCCAATTTAGCGAGGCCCAACAATCACCTGGCCCCCAAAACCCTCGGATGTAAGGTTGGATTAGCTGCACATTCTGGTTCACTAAGCACCAAATTGGGACAATCTACTCTTCCCGATGGGGATTTAAATGGTTCAGATTTTGGAACTTCACACCAGTTCCAATCTCACCCGTCCCATTTAAGCCCCATAATTGGCACTTCTCAAGTCGGCACTTTATTGCAATATGCTGAAAATGACCAATTCACTAATCAGCCAATGAGTTTTGCCCACGAAATCACAGCAAACACTCGGGCTGAATTTACCCAAATAGATTGGGATGGTGATGAAACATCTCCCTCCTCCCAATTGGCTGGAGTTAATTCCAATCTGGATGGGACTCCCAATTTAGCGAGGCCCAACAATCACCTGGCCCCCAAACCCTCGGATGTAAGGTTGGATTAGCCGCACATTCTGGTTCACTAAGCACCAAATTGGGACAATCTACTCTTCCCGATGGGGATTTAAATGGTTCAGATTTTGGAACTTCACACCAGTTCCAATCTCACCGTCCCATTTAAACCCTATAATTGGCACTTCTCAAGTTGGCACTTTATTGCAATATGCTGAAAACGACCAATTCACTAATCAGCCAATGAGTTTTGCCCACGAAATCACAGCAAACACTCGGGCTGAATTTACCCAAATAGATTGGGATGGTGATGAAACATCTCCTCCTCCCAATTGGCTGGAGTTAATTCCAATCTGGATGGGACTCCCCAATTTAGCGAGGCCCAACAATCACCTGGCCCCCAAACCCTCGGATGTAAGGTTGGATTAGCTGCACATTCTGGTTCACTAAGCACCAAATTGGGACAATCTATTCTTCCCAATGGGGATTTAAATGGTTCAGATTTTGGAACTTCACACCAGTTCCAATCTCACCTGTCCCATTTGAACCCCATAATCGGCACTTCTCAAGTCGGCACTTTATCTCAATATGCTGAAAACGACCAATTCACCAATCAGCCAGTGAGTTTTGCCCACGAAATCACAGCAAATACTTGGGCTGAATTTACCCAAATAGATTGGGATGGTGATGAAACATCTCCCTTCTCCCAACTGGCTGGAGTTAATTCCAATCTGGATGGGCCTCCCCAATTTAGTGAGGCCCAACAAACCGCCCCTCAATTTAATATGACGCCAGCAACTGCTGTAACATTCCAGAAACAAGGGAACTCCGCAAACTTGTCCAAACCACCAGCTCACACTCAACCTGCAATTGCAGCCCAAAGCAAACACAAACGTACCAAAGGAGCCACTGGGGCGTGGCAAAAACCTCTGGCACCAACGCTACCCAAAGCTGATCCCCGTGAAGTGGCGTTTATTGCCGATGTTAAGAAGAAATGGGCTGAAACTAGAGCGCAAAAAGCTCTACCTCGCTCAACCCTCTCCCACGCAATTCGCCTTTATTATGGGCATAACCCTGTTGAATTCTATACAGAGGATTACTTCTCATACTTTGCAGCGATTTCAGAGACATTCCCTATTAACACCACCATCCATGAATCAGTGGAGGGCCACTACATCGATGTGGGCTTCACTGAAGCTGCCCTTGCTGACCATGCTGCCACCCTCCAGGTCATTATTCCACGCGGATCTCTTCGCATCTCCCGCACACGCTCTCACCTGGAGAAAATTTCATGGGTTACTTTTTCCAACCTACCAACGACTGTTGATCCTGAGTCTCTTAAACTGGCACTCCATCGTGGTTTAATGGAGTTTGGGTCTGTTCTTTCAGTGGACTTTAGCGTCCCCTCTTACTATGCTCCCACTCAAAGAGCTCGCACTGCTAGGGCGTCATTCATCCCCTCCCCCACTGTATCCCGTAACATTGAGGTTATTCCTCGTGTGGCGGTAGTTGGGGCATGCCCTGAGATCTTTTTTGTCGACCCTGATCAGGCGCGCCCCCGGTGTTCATGGTGTAACGCCCTTGGACACTTGTATAGTGGCTGCACAGCTCGAAAACAAGCCCTCTTAGCCACCACCCAGGGGCCTAAACCAGGCCAAAAACGATCCCACATGGCTGCAGCAGCAATTCCACAACCCACACAATGGGTTCCCGTTCAAGACCTGTCCCCTGAGGCCTTACGCCTAGCAGTTGAAACAGCTAACCCCACTATTGGTGTGGGATACATTCGCGCTCATGCCCCCCTTCCAATGGGCACCCCCTCCAATCTCCCAGAGTCAACTCCCTCTCTCACCAAGCGCAAGGCATCTCCCACAGGGTGCCCCTCGTCAGCCACCCCCACTCAGGGCTCCGCGGCACCCCCACCAACCCCCACCAGCAATTTATTGCATCAGCCCTCAGCTCCCAATGGAGCTATGCCCACCAGCATGGACTGGCAACTCGCGGCCTGCAGTAGAAGTGCCACCTCAAAGAGTCCTACCCCAACCCCACAGTCCATTTCGCGCGGATCCTTTGCAGTGTTGGAGGAAGTGAATATGGACTCAGACTCATCAAATGGGGACACCGCGGGGGTCACCATTGAGCACCCTCAGGTCCTTCCCCTGCAACGGAGCGGGGGCAGCATCCTAGGCTGGCTTACTGGGTCCTCCGCCCCCCCCCCCCACCCTCTCCTTCCCCTCAGAACCCTCGACGCTCCTCACGGATTGCAGCTAATAGTCAAGCTAAAGGACTCAAAACTAGCTGCCTCACAGCAGCAGGTTTAAGCGCTGGCAACCCCCCAGGACATGGAGGGGAACAGCTATGAGTCCCCATGGCAGCACCCTGGCCCTGCAATCCATCAACGCAAATGGGTTGTGGGACTTTAAGCGGAGAGCCCGCCTCCTCCGAAACTTCAGGTCAGCACAAATTGACATCGCTGCTGTCCAGGAGCCCCATATCCTCCCCCACGAACAATCTGCATGGAATGAACAGTTTGGAGGCAACTCCTTTTGGACAAACCATGCCGCCCTTATTGTTTTGAATCCCGGGTTAAAACCCATTCTTTTTCACAATATCTAGGTGGCCGCCTCATACTGGCCAAACTCACCACTCCTGACTTCTCCTTATCCGCTGCAAGCATCTACCTGCCTAATGCAGGTCAGGAGCAAAATCGGCTCTTGGAAGAGCTCCTCCAACTCAATCTCCCACGTAATACAGTTCTCTTAGGAGATTTCAACACAACCATAAGTCGCGTCCGTGACTCTTACCCCCCTGCAGCAAAGGAACGCCCTGGATCAAGTCGCCTCCAGGATTTCCTTCGCCTGAGTGGCTTTGTAGATGCGCTTCCACCCTCCGCGTCTGGCCTAGGTTGCATGACTAGGATCCAGTATGATGGAGGAGCTTTCCAGTCAGCGTCACGCATAGATATGGCACTGATTGGCCCCCTGCTAATTGGCCACGTCTCCTCTCCCATCTCTCGTGACAACCATCTGAGTGATCACAGGTCACTCACCGTTGTCTTCACCACCACACTTAGACCGTCGCGTAGGTTCTGGCCTAGGGTTGCCCCAGCTCTTCTCAACAACCCCTTCACTAAGGAGAAGCTGTCTATGACCATCCGGGAGACTCTCACCTCCCCCCACCCCACCTGCTTGACCACAAGGCTAGATGGGCGGTGACCAAGGAGGGCATCACCCGCGTTGCTTACAACTGTGCCAAAGCCCAGATGACTGCAGCTCGCGCCAGAGTCAAAAGGGCGGAAGCCAGAATCAGACATCTAGAGCAAAACTGCCAGCCTTCGCCCTCTCCCAGATGGTTGGAAGACTGGGAAGCGGCGCAGGAAGCACTCCGCTTGGAGCTCACACTGCAGGAATAACGGGCAGCAAACTTTACAACATCTCATTACTATGCTTAATGGGAACGCCCCACCCGCTTCTTTTTTCAGAAACAGAAAGCCCGGTCAACAGCGCAGGATATTACTGCACTGAAGATTGGCACTACAACCACTTCAGATAAGGAGGAAATCACGCAGGAACTACACCGCTTCTACTCCAGCCTCTTCCATGCCACCCAGGTGGACCCATCGGACATCCAAGACTTCCTGTGGCGGGCTCCAGAGCCGCCCATTGACCCACGGGCTGATGAGGCTCTACTGGCGCCTATTTCCATCCAGGAGGTGATGGAAACCCTTCTGAAATCCCCACGGCTTAAAGCCCAGGCCCAGATAGAATACCCATTGAGGTGTACCTTCTGGAACCTGCAGTGATAGCCAGAACCCTCCGCGACCTCTTCGCTGCACTCTTGGTGAATGGCGAGGTCTTCCCCGACTCCAGAGGCTCAATCACGACCCTCATTTACAAGAAGTCAGACTGTGAGAACCTGGCGAACTGGCGCCCCATAGCGTTGATCAACACAGACCACAAGCTCTTCACGAAGCTTCTGGCCAACCGCATCACCAAATGGGTGTCACCTCGCCTCTCCCCATCCCAGTACGGTTTTATTCCGGGGAGGTCGTTATGGGACAACTATAATGACCTTCACGTGACTTTGACTGCTAACTCTCGTAAGTTGAATGGCTTTGTGGCTCTTCTGGATATGGAGAAAGCATATGATCGGGTAGCCTGGAAGTATATTGATGCTTCCCTGGCCCGCTTCCATCTCCCACCCGCAGCTAGGCGCTGGATATCATCGCTCTATGACCAGCTCCACACCAGAGTCCTGGCGCCAATGGGTTTTACAGTGGCAGTACCAGTTGGACAAGGTCTCCGGCAAGGGGACCCCCTGAGCCCTATCCTTTTTAACATCACCCTTGACCCCCTCTTGGCCTCCTTACAGGACAAGCTAACAGGGATTCTGGTCCCAGGTAAAGCCCCCACACGCACCATGGCATTTGCAGATGACACTGCCATTGCATTTGGCTGCCCTGGGGATGTTGCCCTCGCTGCTGTGACCATTGAGAGGTACACCAAGGCGTCCAACGCCATGGTCAACACCTCCAAGACAACAGTTGTACAGGTCGGCTCCCCCACCTTCCCCCCACCATTTGGTATTGAACCTGAGCGCGGTACCTTCCGTCACCTGGGCGTTCTCACCAACCAACAAGGAGTTGCGCTAAAAGACAATGAGGACTTGCTCCTTGCAGCAGTTAACTCCAGGATTGCCAGCTGGAACCGGCGGCACATCACCCCCCAGGGTCAAGCTCTGATGGCCAATGTGTTCCTCCTCTCCAAAGTCTGGTTCCTAGCGCACGTCTGCCCATTCACAGATGCCTTTTATACGCGGCTCAATGTACTCCTCCACTGTTGGATCTGGGGCTCAAACCATCCACCAATAGCCCTCTCAACCATTTCCCGACCCTGCAATGAAGGGGGCCTAGGGCTTCTGGACACGCGATCCCACGCTACCACAATCTTCCTGAAGTTCCTATGGCCGATTGTCTGCTGGGACGCGACCCCCATGCCCCAATGGGCGCCCGCCCTCCGCCAGTCAGTGTCAGCAGCTCTGGGTCTTCCTAGAGCATCTCTGACCTCATTAGGGGAGTGGCTCACAAACCACCCAGGCCATCGCCTAAAACCATCCTCATCCCCCTACTGGAACCAGGCTCTCCTTGCCCTGAAACGAGTAGGCGCGCGGATCCACCATGCCTTCCCATACAGAATGGAAGGCCCTGGCCTCAGCCCACGTCGCCATGCAATTGTGCACAATGGACAAGTTGTCACAACTTGCCTCAACCCCCAAGATCGTCCTCCCATCTGCCCAAGACTCCTTGAGCTCCTCCCTCCCTCCGTGAGATTTGACCTTAAGGAATTGTGGAAGGACGTCTATCACCCCATCCTGTCAGCAAAGGTGTCCAACACCTTATGGAGAGTGCTCCACTGTTCATACAGGACAGGGGACTGGACTGGCCCTACCTTCCAGCACCGAAGCTGCCCCCGCTGTGTGGAGCCTATTGACTCCCACCTCCATCGTTTTTTCACCTGTCCAGGTGTCGCCGCATTTTGGCCAAAGGCCCGCGCGCTCCTCCATGCTCAGCCCTGGTCTGGACACCCTGTTCAAGACCTCATGTTTGAGCAGACATTGCCTGGTTGCCACCGACCCCTCCGTGTCCTCGCCTATGCCACAGCCATCTGGACCATCCATAACTCCTTCCTTCGTGCTGCCTTTGACCAGCAGGTGTGGACCCTTCCACACATGATCACCCACTTTCAGGTACACTTTGAGATGGCCCTGAAGGTCTGCACTATGTCGCCAACCCTCCCCCGCTCAGTTGTCACTGCAGCACGGCTCTGGCGCGCAAACCCCCTCCCTTTCTCGATGCCTCCTCCCTCCCCTTCCCTCGCCTCAGGCTCTTAGGAGCCCAGGCGTAATTCAATAAACATCGATGAATCCCCCCTTGGGTTGGGACCATCTAGTACTAAAAAAAAAAAAAAAAGCCAACCAGGGGATGGACACTACCAAAACTAAAAACAAAAAACTAATGTAACTAATTGATTCAAAATCAAAAGCCCAAATGCACGGATTGAACAAAACACACTGTAGAAAACAATCAACCACATGGTCAGCAGAAACCGCTTATCCTTCCATGGCAGAAGGGGAGGGGGGATTGGGGGGCTCATCTTTGGCAGCAGCTTCCTCATCCCAGAGTAAGGTACATGTCAAGGCGGAGAGCAATGGCGTTGGGGCATTGGCGGCATGTAGTTCAATATCACTAATGATCGATATTTCATAGAAATTGCCAGCTAGGAAAATGGCACTGATATATTTGGCTAAAGCTATTTAAGTTTTAATATGGGCGTCCAGGAGTTTAATGAACATGGTGATATTGGTTTGGGTAATCTTAGCTTTAGGATTCCGTGCTAAAGTTACCATGTTCTAGATAGCGTTGTTGACATTTTTTTGTAATTGATTCACTGTGATTTTACTTTTTGAGGTGAGAGTTGAGTGGATAACAGGAGAGGGATACCTCCAGTGAGCATTGCCACTGATTTAGTGACAGCTTTAAGGAGGGGATGACAATCTGGTGTGGCAGCTGCTTTGATTGCAAGTTGGTGGTCACTGCAAAATGATTTGGCATCTGGCTGTGGGGCATATAAACGAGGGGTATTTGGTGTCCCATCCTGCATTAACAAACCGCTTGATTTGCAGAAATGGTTCTTCAATGATATTACCTGATTCTTCAAAAATAGCCAATAGCTCCCATGGGTTCTGGTAAAATCGAATTGGGGAATTGGCGTATGGTTGAGATTTGGTTGATTCATTGGAGGAAGCATAGGATCAAACTGGGGTCTAATTTGGTGCTTGATTGCAGGAATTATGTTTGGCACTGGGGAGAAGAGGAGGCTAATTGGTGGCTGCAGGTGTAGCTGTAGCTTCAGGATTTGGTGTAGGGAGAGGTAGGATCATACCATATACCAGAAATGGCACAGGTGGGTAGAGGATTAGTGGTCAGCAGATGAATAATCTGAGTTATCAGAAGTAGCTAAGGAGGGGCACTTGCGTTTTGAGTGGCCCAACTCAAAACAGGATGGAAAGATCTTCCACCCGCCCTGAATGCAGGCCCAAAACGGATGGTCAGGTGCAGAAGGAATGACGGCGTAAGGGGGGAATTGACATAGCAATTTTACTGAATATAGGGCTGATCATGGCATATTCCCGAGGCCCAGAGAGGCGTGTGGCCCCATTTTAACCGCAGATTGTAAAATGGGGTTGGTGTCATAGGCTGCCAAACTGTCCATCAGCTCCTGGTGGAGCACCGCAGGGTTGGTAGTCATATATCAAAGTTTGAGTTTATGTTGCTCAAGGGTGAGAATTTGTTGCTCCATCCTTCACATCATACTGGGTAAATTTGTTAAAAGTTTAAGGCGCTCCTGATCAAAAAAGAGATCTGACACCAAATCAATAATTGTCCATTGTTGATTTTATTAATTAACTTTTTGGTGGTTAGGTTGATTCTGCCAAACTGGTTGCACAGTGTAAAAACCCACTGAGCAAAGGAAAAGTGATATGAGGATTGCTGGACCTCAATATCAATAATAATAATGTTTTTGATAAGGAGCTATTGCCTGACGATACCAATTTATTTTATAATTAACTTAACAGCTATTCCCATTACTCTTCCTACTTCTCTATTTTTTCGTAATAACTTTTTCATTCTAACTCTCACGATCAACTATTAATCCTCAGTATTCCTTGGCAGATTCAACATGCTACGCTTAGTAATTCCCTATTTGCTACTATCTAAGGGTTCATTTGAATATTGAGGCTTTGGCGGATTCCCTCAATTCACCAAACTAAAATTGCTTTGATCAATTTACTTCACCACAACATAATATATTGCTCAACCTTAATGCTTGATTCAATTCTAATTTACAATCCTCTGGAACAATAGCTCATTGTCCGGTCATATAAGACTCTCAACATAACCCCCTTGATTGGATGATAAGCTCCTTTTGCTTGTATGGCCAAAGGAACTTTGTGTGTACTCAGTTAATAATATGACCACCTGCAGGTTCTTTAATGGTGTAGGCATTGACATCAGCCTTCTTAATTATCTCAAGCAGTTTAATCCATATACTGGAAATCTTGTTCCTTCTTTCATACCCATGTTGGTCGTGGAACAGGACAAGATCTCCTACCCCAAACTGGGGAAGGCTGTTACGTCTACCTTGGTCAGCTGCCAGATCCTGAATCTTCTTGGCTAGACTAGTGGAATATGCTTCATTTTGGAGTTTAATCATAGTGTATGTTAAGGCAGACAAATAACGTTGGGGCTCAACTCCGCCAGTATTCTCCACTCAGAAAAAAAGCAATGCCAGCAATGCTGGATGTCTTTCATGAAGTAGTTGGATAGGGTTCTTGCCGGTTGATGATTGGTAGCTAATAGTGTAAGCAAAGATAATGGTATATAACAGGGTACTCCATTCTGAAGGCTAATCATTTACAAGCTTGTGCAGAATATTTACCAAGGTACTGTTGACCCGTTTATTATTCCATTATATTTTAAGTGGTAGTGTGAAGTCAAGAACCCACAGATTGCCATTAGTTCGTTCAACTTGGGCAGGATATGTGATGTGAGATTGGTTCTGTTGTCATGAGGATAAATTGCGGACAGCCATGTTACTGTATGACACACTCCAGGATAAACTTGGTGGTTGTAGCAGCCCAAAAATCATTGATCGCCTTTGCTTCCACCCATCTCCTTTAATGGTCAATGACTACTATTATATATATGGAGTGGTTTGCGCCAGTCAGCAGAAGCCACCACCATATCCAGAGAAACCATATACCATGTAAAAAAGTCTTAACCAGCTGGTAGATGGTCTTCCAGTGGAATGGTTTCTCTACTTGGCACTGATGACAACAGCTAATCATTTAAAGCACATCATAGTACAAAGTCTCCCAATAGTAATGGAGTCACATGAACTCCAGTGTCGTTTGCAACCCTCCATGACCTACCGCTCTATGAACATCCTTAAAATTGTGGGCCTTGCGGAAGGTTTTGGAAAATCAGTATTGAGTTGTCAATCCACTTATACAGTTCCCCTTCGCGCACAAAAGTATCTCATCTCAGCCCATCCAGCACTTTGATCACCTGTGGCGGCTTCTTGTGATATTTTCCCACAGTCATCTTTTTGTACAATATGACCACCAAATCTGCTTTAATAGCAACTGTTGGTAATCGGGAAAGACAGCTCACGCTCTATTGTTTTGCCCCTAGTCAGTGTACAATATTAAATTTATATGATTGAAGCTTCAAGGACCATTGCGCGAGCCATCCCTCCAGTTCACGGAGATTCTGAAGTCAATGTAAGGATGCGTGATCCATTACCACTTTGAAATTCACCACATTAAGGTATACCCAAAACTGTTTATATGTATATATCACCGCTAAGCACTCCCACTTGGTCACAGTGTAATTTCGTTCAGGACCAGTTAAGCTTCAGCTACCATATGCCACAGGATGTTCCACACCGTCACCATCTTTTTGGGATAACAAGGCCCTATGGCAGAAAGGGAAGCATCAATTTGTACAATAAATTCCTTCTTGAAATTTGGGTATTGTAAAATGGGCGCGCTAGCCAATGTGGTTCATGGAACATTGAAAGCGTTTTGATATTGTTCCAACTAGTCAAAGGTGACGTTTTTCTTTAATAGCTTAATAAAGTGGAGCCCCAATACAGCTGATGTTGGGAATGAACTATCAGTAGTACCTAACCAAAGCCAAAAACACCTAAATATCACGCTTATTACCCAGATGAGTCATCTTACGTATAGCTTTCACCTTTTCCAGCTGAGGATTGAGCTCTTTGGAGTCTACCACAAACCTGAGTTATTCCAACTGCTCCTTAAAAAAGTGGCACTTTTAAGGTTTAATTTTGATGTTAGCTTCAGCGAGTTAATGGAACAATTGCTCCAAGTTATCAAGATGATCTTTGAACATCCACGAGAACACATTGATATCAACTATGTAGACTAGAATGCAAAACAGCTATATATCACCAAAAATAGTGTCCATAGCCAGCTGAAACGTAGCTGTCGCGTTGCAAAAACCACTGTGGCATACATGTAGGCTGGAAGAATTTTTTGAGGTGATTATAGTGCACTTCTCTTGTTCTGATGCTGGTAACTCAATTTGCCAGTACCCCAATATTGAGTCCATAGCTGAAAATTATTTGGCACCGCCCAGATGATCTAACGCCTCATAGCTTTTTGGAAGTGGGTATGAGTCTTTTTTGTAATGCTGTTAAGCTTCTGATAGTCAATTAATACTTGATTGGAGCCATCTTTCTTTTTGATGATTAAGACTGGGGACGCCAGAGACACTTAGACGGATCTAACACTCCCTGTTCAACCAATTTGTCTATCTCAGCAGATACAACTTCTTTCACTACCTTAGAGTGATGGATAGACCTTGACCATATAGGAGGCCGTCCCCTCATTCCAACTGATGCACGATCCCATGTGCACATCCCAAGCCGTGGTCATTGGATGCAAAAATGCTTTAGTATTTCTCTAACAGATCCATCACCCTGTCTTTCTGGTCCTCCGACAGCCCAGTTAGAGCCTTCTGAAGAATCAAAGTCATTATGTAGGATAAGGGTATAAAAGGTAGCCCATGATCTTCTCGCAAACCAAAGTCATGTATCCTTTGAAGCTCATTAATAATAATAAGGTGCAGGTAAGCCACCACTTGATGCCGCTGAACCTTTATAGACTCCTTCTGCAGGTTCGCTATCAACACTTTCACTTCCCCATAGCCTGATAACAGGAGCCCAGGAGCCACATGGGGTTCGAGCTGCAATTGCTGGTTGGTCCCCATAATCTCACTGTATAGGCCTTCCAGGATATCTATTTTGAGCTCTGTTCCTACTATGACCGATGCCCAAAAGGTATGCTCAATGCACTCGCCGCTTACAGAGGAATACCATTGTACTCATAAATCTGGGTAGGGTGTGCTTTAGTCCTCCGCTTCATCCACCAATATTGTACAAGAATCACTCCATCACTGTACACAAGATTAATTTGGCTGGAGTGGATAAGTCTTTCAGGATGCTGCTGAAGGTGAAGTAAATAGGGATCTGTTGGCCTAGAACGCTAATGGTTTCTTCCTCTATATTGACCATGGCCCCATTTGGCCGCATGAACGCAGTTACAATCAGCATGTCATAGTTGTTATTAGGTAAAACCACAGAAGGAGCAGAGGCCTCAACTGACCCAAACCTCAAAGACAGTGCATTAAAAGCGCCCTCCGACACAGTGCTCTATGCCCCTTCAGTCCCGTACGTTACTTGGTATTCCACATCTGGCTTCATTGGAAGCTTAGCTGTTAGCTTGGTGGAAGTTATGTTGATGAGAATGCTAGTATCATATAATCGTAATTATTTTGGTCTTTTTTTACAAAAATGTCACAGTATGTACACTCTGAATAAGAAGAACCATTGGTGCTTATTACATAAACATCCAAGGGCTTTTGGTTATCCAGAAAAGTGACAATACCCACACCAACATGAGGATACTCCTGGAAATTTTCTCTACTTGAAATGTCAACCACACCTTCTAAAGCTGCGACATGTGTTTAATATTCGCCACCAACTGTACCATTCCGCTCAAGGATTTGCCAGATGTATGGCTTTTGCACCTCTTGGTGGAAATCCGTTTCTGCATTGTTGGGGTATCTCCCTTGTCTTGAGGCCAATATATCATAAGGGATCTGTCAATATAATAAATCATTAGATTGAGTTCCAAAATTGATTTTAAGCAACTTTTAATAATCATTAGGGATAAATTGGCTAAAATAAGCGGTGGTAGAGCGTCCCATCCCAATTCCGCAAGATCTTTTCCCTATTCATTTGGGGCAACTGGCAACGCATTGACATTCAGTTTACTGGGACAGCTAGCTGCATAATGGCCTCATTGACCACACAAAAACAATTATTTGTAAATGGCACTCATCTCTGCATCACACCCATAGATCCAGGCCTGAAAACAATTGATGTATTGTAATTCAGTCGAGAATGAGCTGGTTGATAATGGGGTGGAAAGGGTTTGCCAAAGCATTAAGGGGTCGAGTGTTTCCCAACTGATTAAAACCAAGTTGTTGTTGTTCCAATACCCATGGTGATTGGTAGCGGTTGCAGGGGTTGCAGTTCCACATTAGGAGCACTAAAAGTGATGGATAGACGGTGTAAATGCCTGACAATTTTTAGTAGCTCCAGTCCACTTGAAGAATGTACAACATAGCATTTATAGCTCTTGGTATGGCTTGACAGCTGCCGTCATCTCTATGTCCAACTCCTTGTTAGATAAGATATTTGCTCCCAGCAACACATGAGTCTCAGTCATGAAACGCTCCGCAGACTGTACCAAAGTCTCATTATTTTGAAAATGTATTGTCAAAAACTCTGCATTGCGTTGACCCATTTTCGCCTTGCCCCCAATAAATGGATCATGGTATCCTTCACCTCTTGAAACGCTACAGTACTACTCTTAAGGTAACATGTGAACTGATCAGCGCTTGAAACGTCCAAAGCGGATAACAACAGTTTAGCTTTCCACCAATTGACAGCCCCCTCCACAGCAATTCAAACCGCTTGAAAAAACCTGTGTATGTTTCCATAATGAAGAAATGTGGATTATCTCTGCAGACCTCCCCTCCCTAACATATTTTATCTACACTCTTCACAGTATAGGCACTCAGTAGTTTCACCCACAAGGTTAGCAAGTTAATTGGTTTGGCCACCTACCAGGTGCAGTTGGTGAAAAGCCTTGGTAAGCTGATTGGTTATATTTTTAATCTTGCAGAAGAGCATTTTTGAACCTGAAGTAGTGTATCCAAGGCAAGCTTCAGTTCCGCTTATTGTGACAACTAAATAAACTGGGGCAAATCCCATAGAGTGGCCCCAGTTGTGCCATTGAGTGGCAATTATGAGCTTTTTAATAAGTTGATAAATGGGCCCCCTGTAGTGAGCTCCACTCTTAACTTTTTGGCGGATTAGGTTGATTCTGCCAAACTATTTTCATAGGGAAACCCGTTGAGAAATGGACAAGTGATATGAGGACTGCCGGCCCTCAACAAAAATAATAATAAAGTATTTAATAAGGAGCTATTGCCCTGACAATACCAATTTATAAAAATAAAATAACTTAATGGCTAATCCCGTTACTCTAGCTACTCCTCTCTTTCTTTGTAAAAACCTCCCCCTTCTCACTCTCACGCTCAACTATTAAACCTCAGTATTTCTCAGCAGATTCAACACCTCTACTTAGTAATTCCCTATTTTTCTAAAATCTAAGGGTTTCATTTGAACATTGAGGCTATGGTGGAATTCCCTTGATTAGCCAAACCATAATTGCTTTAATCAATTCACTTCACCTCAACATAATCTATTGCTCAATCTTGAGGCTTGCTTTAATTCTACATTACAATTCACTGGAACAATAGCTTATTGTTCATTCTTATTAAAAACTCAACATATATTTTCACCGTGAACTTGGTCATGTACCTGGCAGGGAGCACCAGTTTATTGAAACCATGGGTGTAATACAACATATACTTTATTTTAGGCTAAGGGGCCTGAAGCTCAAGGGCGTTGGATAAAACCTTTTTTGCTTCTCTAAGTTGAGAAGTCTTAATCCAGTTGCTTCATCTGATAGGTAATTCCAAATAAATATATACCTAATTTTAACTTAAAATAGGCGAAAAGAGAGTTATCTTTTTTACTTAGAAACGAAATCATAAGGGAGATCCATGAGGTTACCCAGTCTATTTTCATGCATACTAAGACAAGATCTATTTCTCATCTTCTAACTTGGATTCTTTCACCGCATAGATTAGGTGTGAACCCCAATATTAGGTGGTTTTGGGAGATTATATGTGACCAAATTAGTCAGGGATTGTCCCCAATGTTGTAAGGTGTTGATTTTTGTTGGGGATTATCCCCAATAATATGATGGTTCAGGTATGATTCCCATCATATATCTCATCCAAATCTTATATTTGGGCAGGAATCCCTAAAATGAATTACCCAGAAATTTATGCGGAGGTAATTGTATTTACTGAAGAATCCTGAGGGTTCCAATAATAGAGCAAGCAATGACATTTTGCCGCCTAAAGTTTCAATTTACTGGCAACTGAAAGCTGGGGATATTTGATAATATTTCTTATAGTAACTTATATACAATGAATCAGTATCTGATGCCAAGGTTGAGTCAACCTAATATTTGATCCTTAAGTACGTCAACTTATGAGGCTTCAATTGACAGTGGAAGGCTAATGATTGAGTGGGTTGCTGACAACGAAAAAAATGATTTTTGATAGGCGGGCAGCAGATTGCCAGAAAAACACCCATGTATTTAAAGCTGAATTTACCTCTTAATAATCTCTCTTTGCATCCATCTTCCAAGAGTTGTTAATAGTTAGGCTGCTAGATTAGTTAAGTTGGGCCAGGAGATCCTCAAAGTAGGTTCTGGTAAAGCACTTGAAGTGGTTGCTAATAACAACTCCTATACCTCTACAATTCAAGGAAGCACCATGGGTACTTGGCCAACTGGCCATCAACAATAAAGGACTAAGGGATGTCAGCTATGAGGGTTGAAGGTAGCCAGGAGCTTGGCCGCCCACGATGGGGAATGAACTTGCTGGTGCCGTCCAAGAGGGATTGACAATTGGTCATGAGGGGTTAATTAGCAAGGGGTTGGGCTGTTGGGAAGGGGCTGGGGACCTCTTGGTGCACAACTAAGAAGGGTCAATGTCACCAAAAAGAAGTTTTTGGTCTGCTAAGTTAGTGGGTTGCCCTTCAGAAAGTAGTGAAAAGGTATGCCTTTGAAGGTGAAACAGCAACGGCCAGCACTCCTCATACTGTGCGGCCTGGAACACTAGCAGAGCCCTGATGTAGCAAATGTAAAATTTGCAACAGCATACAATATTAACTATCACAACATAACAGGGAATACCCTTTCAAATTACATGTGGTCATCTGCTTCCTCTGCTCTAAAACTATAATTAATCCTCCCTAATTCACCCAACGTTAAACCATCCAAATTTACCACAAACCAGGATACTAATAAAAACTAAATTCTAAAACCTAAAGGTCCACTATGGGCAGAAAATACCACTTAAATCAGCTGATGATATTAAAAACTCGTTTACCCACTTTATAAGTAGGGAACTTAGTATCTTTCGGTGATTCTATAATGCTGAAAGTTCAAACAAGCCATCATACTTTTGGATAAAACCATTTTAAAAATTGTAGAACAGAAATAGACTTTTATACAATTAAGGAAAATTCATGGAGGCTGGATTCTCAATAAAGTACATGCTAAGTTTCTATAACCCTATTGGAACTAAGACATTACCCGCTCTATGGATTGCAACTGACAACAGGCAACATTTATTAGTATAATAAGGGTCTAAATAACAACTATACATTAGAAATCCCAAATCAAAGCAAGGAGAAGGAAATAATGGATATATTATCTAGAATTGTGATCACCACCTGAACACTCTATTTGATTATTTAAACAAAATACTCTACTGGTAAAAAAATAGAATAATTGTATTAACAATATTGTTGATAGCCTAAGGTTACAAGATTAACTGTAAATAAAGCTATCACCTTACACTTAGGATGAAAACCAAATTAAAATAATTTGTTACCTTTTGTTAGATTCTGGTGGTTGACTTGAAAATAAACCCTTCAATAACCAACAGATTAAGCTGATTATCCTCCTAATACTTGATCTAATAATCTAATTAGAGCCTATTGCAATAACATGGTTTGGGCCAATTATTACAACGTCAGTTTAATTATCAAAATCTTGGACCAAATACACTTACACAATAAGGCCAACTTTCTCAGCAATTTACATAGCTTAAGCCAATTAACTCAATGGCAATTCAATTTGATCTTTCTATCAAAAGCTTGGGCTAAATACGCTTGCAAATTCAATCCAATTGTCACATCCAAAACTTGGCAATTAGTCCCATTTACTTGTGACCAAAGAAATCATCCAGCATGGGAAATCAACTGGGATCGACCCAAAGATAATGTCTACAAATCACATGAATGAATATACAAAAAGAACGTAATTCATTTCCCACCTTAGGGCAAATCTCCTATGTCAATCCTCATAATCAGCATGATAGCACTTCAACATGAACTGCCTAAATGTGAGTACCTAGTGCTATTGAGAGGATTAGTTGAAATCTTAATTAGGGAGTCGTTTTCATCAGATGAATTAAAAAAACATGTTTGAGCTGAATCAAAAATAATTTCCCATCTAATGGCAATTTTATATTCTGATACATTTATTTGGCATAATAGCACTTGCACATGAACTTCCTAAATGGAGTACCTAGTTCTATTGAGAGAGGCCTGCTGACATCCTGATTAAGGGTACATCATTTATTTAAATTGATGCTGAAATCTCCCAGAAATTGTATTTTGTCAGCAATATGACAAAACTCATTTTGAGATGACCCTAGGACAATTTTGCACGCTTGTTGCTTCAGCTTTTGTCTCTAAAATCCTCCCAAATATGAGAGTATTTTGCCACCAATAAACCTAGCAATAGGTATCAGTCATATCAGTTCAAGGGCCAAACTGAGGTGGAAAATAATCTGTTGAGATTGCATGCTCAAATGTGGCCAGAAGATGCCCTAGTGGTATAAATACCGGCGTCTGGCCTAAAGGATATTTATCAGATAATATAGTCTAATAAAGATCTATTTTATTTAATTTCCTTTCTAATTTTTATCTAAAGTCACTTTTGGAGAGTGTCAGCAAGCTGGGATCTCAGGATCCACAATTTGTAACTTTGCCTGCCTCAGCTGAAGTTCTCAATTATGGAGAGAAAATTGAGCCCAAAATCAGCCAGAAGAGTCAGAGCCATTTATTTATGCCTAGTGAGATTCCAAACAGTCAAAATACCATAAGCCACTTGCAAAATTGAGGATCATTCAGCTAAACTTAATAATGATTAAGTGTGCATGAATTAATTTATCAGGCAAGCAATTTTGGAACTTAACAACTGGTGTTCACTAAAAAATCAGTGACACTTTCTGAAATGGATTCACATAATCAGTTCTTGGCTGAACAGCCATGAGAAAGTGACAATGAAATGGAAACTAGTGACATGGAAATCTTGGATTATTTTAATATCAGCCACCAAGGCACTGAAGCAGGTACCTCCTAATCCCTAAATCTTATCACGGTGGGGGAGCTCATGCAGATACAACTGTGTCCACTTAAAGTTTATAAAAAGGATCAAGAAATTGCTTGATTAAAAAAAACATATAATATACTAGCATTGCAATACAAAAAAAATATAGTAAAAAAGAAGAAAATAAATAAAATAAAATAATAAAAGAAAAAAGTATATAAACTAAAATATTAAAAAAATTTATATTGCATCTAATTTATACTTTAGTTTGCACTTGAAAATGGGGAGAGGATCCAACCCCAAACATGTTAGCAGTTCAGGTTGAAACTAACAATAAGAGGATTCAACTCCAGATTCATTGGCCGTTTAGGCCAAAATTAACAATAAGAGGATCCTACTCTAGATTCATCAGCAGTTCAGCCCAAAATTAACAAATGATGAAGATCAATGAAGAATAATCAAGAATTGTAGAGCTTATGTTCAAGTCAAGTGGGGGATATGTTAGATTCTGGTGGTTAGCTTAAAAATAATACCTTCAACAACCACCAGATTGGGCTGATTAAAATCCTAATACTCATGCTAAAACTCTAATTAAAGCCTATTGCAATAACGCAGCTCAGGCTGGTTATTGCAATGTCAATTTAATTATCAAAAACTTGTACTGAATACAATCACACATTCAAGCCAATCTTTCCTGAAATTACAAATCTTGGGCAAATTAACTCAACGGCAATTCAATTCAATCTTTCTATAAAAAAACTTGAGCTGAATATGCTTGCAAATTCAGGCCAATTGTCACATCCAAAACTTGTCAATTAGTCCCAATTACTTGGGACCAATATTATTATCCAGCATGAGAAATCATTTGGGATCAACCCAAAGATAATGTCTACATATTACATGAATGAATAGACAAAAAGAATGTAATTCTTTTCCCTCCTTAGGGCAAATTTTTATGTCAATACTTATAATCAGCATGATAGCACTTGCGCATGAACCACCCAAATGGGAGTACCTAGTGCTTCAAGAGGACCACTTTACATCACAATTAGGGAGTCATTTTCATCAGCTGAATATCAAAACCATGATTGAGCTGGATTAAGATAAAATTTGTATGTCATTATGCACAACTGGCACAATAGCACTTGCACATGTACTTCCAAAATGGAGTACTAATGCTATTGAGATAAACCTGCTGACGTCCCAATTAAGGGTACATCATTTTATTTAAAACAATGCTGAAATCTCCCAGAATTCATATTTTGTCATCAGTTGATAGAACTCATTTCAAGATGATCCTAGGACAATTTTGCATGCTCATTGTTGCAACTTGTGTCCATGAAATACTCCTGAATATGAGAGTATTTTGTCATTAATAACCTAGCAATAGGTCTCATTTGTATCAGTTCAAGGGCTAAACTAAGGTGGAAAATAATCTGTTGAGATTGCATGCTCAAATGTGTCCAGGAGATGGCCTAGAGGTATGAATACTGGCGCCTGGCTTAATGAATAATTATCAGTATTATAGTCTAATAATGATCTATTTTATGTAATCTCCTTTTTAGTTTTTATCTTAAGTCTCTTTTGGAGAGTGTCAGAAAGTTGGGATCTCAGGTTCCACAGTTTGTAACTTTGCCCGCCTCAATTGAAGATCCCAATTATGGAGGGAAAAACAAGCCCAAAATTAGCCAGAAGAGTTAGAGCCATTTGGATATACCTAGTGAGTTCCTGAACGGTCACAATATCATAAGCCATTGTCAAAATTGAGGATCATTCAGTCAAACTTCAGCACAATTAATTATGAAGGAATTAATTTATAAAGCGAGCTATCCTCAGAACTTAACACATTTTAAATAATTTTTAGAGCTATTGCTTTATTTGAAATTCTTATAATTCAGGATTATGCTCAGTCTTTTTAATCCATCCAAATTACCTTTCAACTCCTTAATCATGCTAACTGAGACAAGAAAGATGGATAATCGACTCCCAACAATTTATTATATTCAGAAACCCTATCAAACTTTACTAGATTGTCATACGCCTGAATTATCTGACTATGGGCACTTGCCCTTTACTGGGTGAATTCTCTTCAAGGGACACAACTCTTTAGTATCAATCATTAGTGAATGCCAAATTAGGCTCCTCGTTATCTTGAGTTTAGCTAATTTGAAGTGTTCAGTATTATCCATAATAACAATTATTAAATTATTAACTAATATTAATTAGTAAAATTTTGGCACTGGCAACAGAAGCCGCGGATTTTAAAAAAATAAAATAAGATCATTGTTAATTTGAGATCATGGTTGAATAACAGTATAACACCAAAATCTAATAATATAATCATTTAGAGATTTACCAGTTACTTATGTCAGGGATAATCATAATGCTAGTGAAATTCTGAGTTTCCCATTGGTAAAAGCGTTTAATGATGTTTCCGCCACTTAGGATTGTGCCCAATACTATTTATCAATATTTTGAATAATTCAATAGTTGTCAAACTATCAGGGATTGTTCCTGATAGTATTTAAGTTCCATGATTACCCACGACTAAAGCTGAGGTAATCACTTAAACATGCATTATTAGTATTTACAATTTAATTATCATTATGTATAGGCAATTGATGTTATCAAGTTTCCTTTAAGCTAGGCATCTATTGACTAGTATTATATCACCTTATTTTCATGAATCCTTCCTTCCTCACTTTTAGTCTGTGAGTTACTATAAATACTCCAGGCTCTATTCTAATAAAAATGATATAGCCTATTAGCCCTAACATTAAATTTAAATTAAATTATTTCCTTTTCCACCTAGGGTCAAAGTTGGTGACCTTAGGGGGAGTTTTGGGCCCCTTTCTCTTAATCAGCGCGATGTAATAAGCCTTTTATGTCAGCCTATTGTTGTGATTCTGGGCTGGCCCATGAGAGCAACCCAAGTGGTCAGAAATCTTGAACTGGTGCTTATTACAGGGGGACCATGTAAAATCTTGAGCTTTCTGCTCTTACCTTGGAAAAAAGATTCTATTCTTGCACTTGACAAAGCACTTGAGAATATGTATAGAGTGCCAGGCCATACCTCCAGGCTGCACAGTAAACTTTGAACCAAGAACGAAGGTTAAGTTCAAACGTTCTGCTGCTCAACCAAAGATTATGGTGAAGTCATCTGCTTTCTCACTTAGCCCCCCAGCGTGCTCTTTCTGGGACAAATTCCCAATGCCAGCTAACAACGCCATGAGCTTTCTGGGGCCAATCCCCAATGCAGGACAACCTGAGTCTGCCAATCCCTCCTGAAAATTCTGAAGGGGGTGTTAAGGAACTCATTTAATTGAGGGTTTTTATTTAAAAGTGTATATTGCCACTGGCTCATTTTCTGCCACAAGTGCTGACCACTTTCCCATTGCTGAGACATTGTCAGTTAAATTTGGTGACAAAGGATTCAGATTCTATGAATCCCAAAATCCTGAAGTTTTGTGTGTAGAAATGGTAAATCTGCAATTGAGTTAATTGTGGTTGGCTGCCAATTAACTTAACAGGTTTCAATGTTAGTATCAGTTGTTAATTGATAGTGGAAATTCATTTATAAGTTCCACATTAAAATGAGTTAAGTAATTATCAGAAAAATTTCAATTTAGCTTTTAATTAAATTGAGTAAAGCTAAGTTCAAAAATTAACTTGCATGATGAATTATCCTGAAGTGTTTTCTCCATTAAATTAGGTAAAAATAATTCATCTTATCAGACATTTCTTAATATTCTGGGTTAATCCCCAATATTTCTCTAAAATACTGGCAATCACTGTGATGATCTTTTGAATAGGCCAGGCATTCAGTTGCCCTCATCACCTATGTCCTTTCTGGAAAACACTGCCAAAGACCCCTGTCCTGGCTCTTGACCCCTAGCCAAGGCCTGAAGGGGGTCTGTTGGGCATTTGCTCTTTACTGAGTAAAGCTACTTATAGGGGTTGCAACTCACTAATATTTAGTTATTAGTGAATGCTGGATTAGGCTCCTCATCAGCTTGAGTTGAGCCAACCTGAAGTGTCAGGGATCATCTCTAATAACAAATACTAAATTCTTAAATAAAATAACTTGTAGGTTTAATTCAATATTAGCAACTGAAGCTGAGAAAGTCTAAACTATTATTTTTATTATTGTTGATTTGGGATCATGTCAGAATAGCAGTTTGACGCTATAATCCAATCATATAAACATTTAGGGATTTACTGGAGATTTATACTGAGGACAATCATAATGCCAGTGAAATGCCGAGGTTCTCAATAGTAAAAATGAGTGATGATGTTTCTGCCGCTTAGAATTGTGCCCAATACCATTTATTAATATTTTAAATGATTCAATAGTTCTCAAACTATCTGAGATAGTATGATTGTATGACAAGTCCTATGATTACCAGTGACTGTAAAGTTGAGTACTTAATTAATCATGATTTCTAATATTTACAATTTGTTATTATTTATTGGCAATTGATGCCAACAGGTTTCTTTTAAGCTAGGCATCTATTGTAAAAAACTTCTATTACCTGCTTTTCATGAATCATTCCTCCCTCATTTTTAGCCTGCAAATTAATATAAATAAAGAAGGCTCTATTTTAATAAATAAGTAAACACACTATACCAAATAGTTGATTTTTGAATTAAAATCTTCTCTCTTTCAACAAGGTTTGAGGTTGATGAACTTAGGGGACTCTTGACCCTTTTCTTGGGCATTGCAACGTACTAAGCCTACCACATATACCCTATTGTTAGGATTCTGGGTTGGCATCAAGTGAGCAAAACAAGCTATCAGGAATCTTAACACCTGTCAGCTCCGTCTTTTAGATTACTGAGTCAAAAAAATCAATAATTAATTCTTGACATATTATAATATTCAAAATTCATATTCACTTTGTAGATGAGCTTTGGGTTAAGTACAATTTATTACTATTTTAGAATAGTGCACCAATGCCACAAACTGAGATAGAAAGTATCAAGGCGCTCCATGGATTTCCTGTTCTATCATAACACCACTCATGGAGTATATATGGTATTTATACTCCTTTTCCATTTATTTCAATTTCTTAATAATTGTTGTGGTAGCTTTCTAATGTCAGCCCTCCTTAAAGAAAATCTAACATCAAAAGTTCTTATATTGTTAAGACATCAAACTATTCAACTCAACTCCTCCCAGAAAATGAGTTTATCCCAACTTAACATATAATTTTATTAAATTGAGTTATTTTGTTCTTTATAGCAGTACTTCTAAATCTGTTGACACCTGTTGCAAATTTTTTAATTTGCTACATTTGGTACTCTAAAAGTGTGCCAGGCCAAACAGTATGAAGACTGCTGGCTCTTGCTCTTTTGCCTTCATTAGCACCTTTCACTACAGGTCCACAGGCAACTCCCAATATAGAAGAAAACCAACTTCACCTTGGCAGCTTAACCTCTTTTGGTGTGCACCGGCGGTTCTCCTCCACATTCCTGGGCAGCCTGACCCCTTGCTTCTCCATCCTCATGGTTACTCCCCACTTGTCCATCACTGGCTCCACTAACTGGAAAAATCTCTGTGGGGTATTCTGTAGATCCAGGTTGGGAGTTGGTAGCGCTGACCACTCTAAGGTGCATTAACCCAGCACCTAACCTTGGGACCTTTTAACACCCTTTACATGTCAAGTGTCACTAAAACTCTCAAAACACAGATAAATGTAGGTAAAGGAAGGTATTTTATTAAAATTATAAGCCAACTCTTAAATAAGGTGGCCAAAATATGAATATTGTGATCATATTGATGTATTTTCATGAGAAATATAATGGGGAACAGGGGTATGGAGGTTATGAACTTCTTGAGGTTGCATCAGCGGCAGTTGGCTTATAAAAGACTATATCATATGGCATTTGTCAGCTTATGGGTAATCAATTACATCCATTAAATATAGTTTATATAACACTGGTGAGGCAGAATCTTGCTGATGATTAATTTAACCTTAAGTGTATCTTTGCTTCACTCCTGCTCACCTCCTAACTTGGATAAAGTAGTCTCAGATTGAAAATCAATCAACTTGTTGATTTAGAGCTTTTCTGGTTTTATTGAGCAGCAATAGTTCAATTCTCAAAAAGATAATCCAATTGGTAAATTCATCTTATTGTAAATATGTATCAATAATTACAATCCACTCGCCATTAGTTTGTCATTTCAACTAGTAAAATATGAAAAAATAACATTGTACCAATGAGAATTGATTCTGATCTTCAGACAACCTCTTGACCTTGTAAGCATAAATACTACAAAATTAAAGCATTTGAGAACATAAACCTGGGTCAGCAAGATCTAATCTTTGGCTCAATTATGAGGTTAATGCTGAGCTTAATCCTTATCCAAGGCTAACATCAACTAGGAATGAAATTTCAACAACACCCAATTACTATTATTGGCTAACAGGTTGGAATTAAAAAGCGAGACAAACCAAATTGAGTCTAAAAGAGTTTTAATTGAAAACCCCCACCCAAAACATAATAAAGTTGTTTAGCTTAAGCTTAGTTTTACTGTTAAGTTTTGCTTAAGTCTTAGTTTGAGGTAAATTAACTAGACTTCAATAGTTATGAGGCACCTCATTTAAGAGCAGGGAAATTAATATAAAAGATCTACTCTATTTGCCCTATCTGCTTCTCACATCTCTAAACATGAGAACCAATAACTCTATTATTATGACAATAACCTGTTCAACCCCAATTTTCACAGTAAAGTTTTTAAAATGTGAAAATAATAAACAAACATTTTGTTTATAATAGTTTAACTAAATCTCAACATTGCTTGCATTAAAAACATGTGCAACAAAACTAAACGGGTGTAAATTGTATTATTGAGAAATGTTGGACATTATCTTAGGCTCTTCCAATTTTTCTCTAGAAACCAAGCATGCACCTGATTAATAAAATAAACTGGTAAATTAATACAGAGTGTATGGATTGGTGGATCTCATCCCAAGGACCTTAAAGGGCAAATCCAAAATGTCCATCTTTTTAGTCTTATAAAATCATATAAAGTTAATATACAAGTCCAAACCCCCAATGGCTCAAATAAGTAAGGCATCAGCTCTTGTCATGCATTCACGTTCTTACTTTTTTGCCACGCAGTGGAATAGGATTCAGATTGCAACTTTTTTATTAATGTGTGAATTTCTCTATATAGTATAAAATTCATGCTCTCTTTATGAATGTTTAAGTTTTAAAAATAGGCAGTACCGCGGGATGCTCTACATTAATACCTAAAACGGGGTTTACCCCATTAATGTAAGGCAATATTTATAAACAAATATGGTGGATTTCAGAATAAAATTTAAACTGGATGGTTCTCTAAGAGGTGACTTCCACAAGATATCAATTATAATACTGTTTGCTTGTTATAAGGTGATATTGGTATCAGGGTGATAGGGCGTAATCAAAACCCCTTAATACCAATAAGGTCATAAGCTTGGAAAAACATGATAATTAAATTTGATAACATTATTCGTTAGTAAGAATTGTGGGCATCTAATCTGATATACTATACTTAAAAATATACTTGCCTATCATTGTAGCGTCCAAGCACTTGTTTGCTTTGACCTCTACTAAAATGGTGGGGTGATCATTTTTCATTATTATGTAATATTTTTCAGAAACATGGGCAATGTACCTATAACTTCTATTGTGATGGTGTTCAAAGCAAATTGAGTTTGATTTATTCAGTTGGGCGACCAGTTGGTAAAGAAAAATTATACCACATTCTTTTAAAAAAATTAAGGGTCTCGTGGATATCAATAGGAATTAATACCCAATAATTGTGTTGCTTTAGATGCTCAAGAGCCTTATTCTTTTTCCCATGTTCCTTCGCATTATGGGCATTAATGATCAAATCAGATACTCTGTCACACACTATTAAATACAATTGCCTTTGATAAACCAATATAGCTTACCATTTTTGAAAAAGTATTTATCATCAGTCTCTCCAAGGAGCGTTGAACCTCCTTAGTGTATGATTGCCATATTGATGGCTTAACACCTTATCAGATAAGTTTTTCAAGATTGACTGCTAATTCTATAGTTGGAAGTTGTGATAGACAATCAGAGTTTGGTGTTTCACGCCAGGGAAATGCAAAATATACGTACCATAGGCTCCTATTGAAAAGGCCATTAAGACAGCCGCCATTCCAGATCCATAATATTTTGTAACCATTAAAATAGGGAATGGTTAGTTATTACTATGAATTGCACACTGTGAATGTATATCTAAAATTGCGTAAAAGCGTAGATTACAGCTAGGCACTCCTTCTGATGACAGTGTAATTTCGTTTGCGCACCTCCAAAGTTTGACTACAATAAGCCACTGGGTGCTCAATTCCCTTATTGTCTATTTATATTAACACTGCCGTAACAGCTGTGAAGTACAAGTCTTTATTTTAAATGGTTTAACTAATTATTATATAAGAAATGGCGTTTTGTTAAGGCTAGTTCTCAAACCGTCAGTCCAGATAAAAGTATTTTTTCCACTTAAATTGTATACCAACCTTTATTGAATGATATATATTCCAACCAATTTTATTAATAGTTTTTATTGATTTAGTGATTGTAGCCAGAGATTCCAGCGAATCAACTGAATGTATCACGTTCTACTAAGTCATCATATTTTGAATTGCTTTAGTCCTTTCTGGATGGGCTGTAAAGCATTCTTACCAATGTCAAACACCAGGTATTTTAAAAGTCTTGGAAGAAGTTGCAATCTTCACGGTCTTGATTTCAAGGTCAGCCTTGGCGAAGTTGCAGAAGACTTTCTCCAAGGTTTTGCTGGTGCTCATAAAACGATAAGTAAGATACCAAACATGTAATACTAATATAATAGAATTAAGGAGATATATAAGTCACATAATAACTTATTTTTGGTCCATTGAAAGGTCACAAAGCCGTCTCCCAACTCTTGTGGCATATGAGAAGGCTGGTAAAAGCCTATGCCAGATCTATGTTAAATTTCACCTGTTCACCTTTAGGTAGCTCAATCTTCCAGAAAACTGAAGTTAGTTCTATGCTGAAAAAGTAATGCACGTCAACCAAGCGGTCTAGTTCATTGTCATTGCGTGGTAAAAAGGATAGTAACCTTTTTGTTAATGCTGTTAAGCTTTATATAATTAATCATCAAGTGACTGCACTATAATTTTTCTTTCTAATAATTAATGCTGGGGAGGCTTAAGAGCTCATAGAGAGCACTAACATACTAGTTGTACCTATTGCCCAGCTTTTATGTACAGATTCATTGTCAGCTTTTAATCATCTAATAGGTTGGATTTGAATGTGCATGTTTCATTTCCGTAAGATTCCATTTGTGAATGTGCATAATCTGTTGGAATTTGTACAGGATTTAGGTACACTGATGCAATGGGAAGGTAATATGAGGATCCCATCCTAGAATAAATTATAATATTTAAATAAAAAGATAAAGGTCAAAATAAATTCCTTTATTCTCAAGAGAGTTTCACCGCCGCTAGTTTTAGGGGTTCTCGCTGGGTTCTCCTTACTTTGGAAGAGTTACACTAATGAAGATTCTCCCATGATTCTTTAAACAAGTAGGGTCGCAGTGCCGGTTTACATCTTCACTATTCGCTACACCAACAGAGTCGCCTGCTGAGTTCTCTCAGGTGATTTGGTTATGTTATTCTTTCACTGAAAGAGTCACACGGCTGGTCAGTCCAAAAACCGTCCCCCTTTGATTTGTCATCACCACTTTTATTTTTGGTCATGACAGTTGATCCACTATCACAAATCAGGGTTCAGCTAGCTTAGCATTTCTATGTCCGCTAGGCAGCTGAGCTTTCATTCCTCAACCTAACATAGATTTTACAATAAGCAATTTATAATTGAGTGTTTCTTCATAATCTCTGTATTCACCCTAGGTCAAATTGCTTCCCAACAACCCATATTATATCCCATAAAATTATTTGTAATACTAATATTTTGATTCTAAAAGATAGCCAATGATCCTTTAGTTGATTATTTAGGCTTATTGTCCAATCATAATTGTTTCCAATATTTCCTCCCTTGACTGGATGATAAGTCTTCTTCATCGTAGTCCTTCAATGGCTGGTCTTTCTGCAACATTTTCATCCTCTCTGATCCGCCAAAACACTTATCCCGCTGCATACCTTCTTGAAGTATGCCACAACGGAGGTGTAAAACATCCCATCCAAGTTCTTTTGACTAACTTACCCAATATTTGTGGTGAAGATATTGTGCCATTGGTGAATGTTGCAGCTGCTTTGGCTCAATAGGAGCTCCTCCTGGATCTGTCAATTACCTGACATCTTGGCACGCTCCTTTCAGATTTTTTTGGCACGGCTGAGCTGGGGTGGAGAGCATGGTTGTGGGCCTTCATTTACTGAGGCGGCATAGTTCCTGGCGTACATATTTGCTCGTATGCTGCTACCACCACCTGCTGAGCATCAGTCAGTGAGATTTTTGTCCGTTGGATGCTATGCTTTGCTTAATGGGTGCTGGTTAGCTGGTTGGATAAATTCCCTCACTCCCAAGATCACTTTTGTTCGCTGGGAGTAAACTTTTCTATATAACCAGCTCAACCTTATTTATTTTGAGGTTTTGGCCATATTACAGGATCTGTATGCTAACAACCTAAGTCAATATCTTCCAAAACTGTCTCTTATCAAGAATATGATAATCTTTTCCCCCACAGCCAGGTTTGGTTCTGTGATGGGTTGCCATTAGTGGCACTTGAGTGGGTCCGTTGGATGGCCTTTTCTGCATCAACATCTTTTCCCATGCCTATCCTGGCCTACATAAATTCCTTGGTGTTTTGTCAGGAACTTTTAGCATCGTTTTCTATTAAAGTTGGACTCACCCCCTCATTGGTGCCCATTTTTTATAGCTCCACCCTTCATCAATTATTCCTTAATGTCTTAGGACCATCAGTGAATGTGGTTGCAGGGTTTTCACTTATTGGGCCAGGGACGTGTCTGTTTTGATGACCTGGTTGCTCTACCTCCTCCACATCTTTTCCATGGGTTCCTAGCCCTGTCTACTCAAGCAGTTCATTGGTGGAGACCTATCCCCCTCCCAATGGCAGTTTGGCCCCTGTTCTGCTGCTTACCCTGTCCCCTCCGGTGAGACAACTGCCTCTACCCCAGTTAGCTTGAAGGAGCAGAGTGTAACGGCCGGAAACGTCCCAATTTCCGATCGCCATCTTGCCTTAGGTTCGATGCAATTCATGCCGAACGTCCAGCGTGAGCTGGACTCTCGAGGTAGTAAACCTCGGAATTAGGGAAATTCGGAGCGAGAAAAAGACGAAATATGTAAGTGAGGTTGGAAACCCCGGAATTAACCTTATTTTATTTATTATTGAATAAAAAGTCGCTGATGAACAGGATCCCGATAATCTGATGCTGCAAACACACCAAGAAAAAGACAGGATATTCGAGGGAGATCAAACCCTGAAAACCCAAGTTTTTGTTGACGCGACAAAAACTTGTTGTGTGCGGATCATCAGGTAAGATACGGTAAGGGCGGCCCCGAGGCCACCAGAGAGAAAGAGAATTCCGAACGAAGTTCGGAATTGCGCGGGCTCGACCTTAAAGGTCGCCCTTCCAGGGCCTCGCCCAAACCATTATTAGGCTCGCAAGAGCCTAATCAATAATTCAGGCGAGGCGCAACCCAGCGCCCGAACCCGACAAACACCAAAAATCTTTTTAAACGAATCGATTCGGATTTGGAAAATCCGAACCCGAATCGAAATGCAACGAACGGATTAATACCGTCCGTTACACAGAGAGGCAGAAACAATAGCGAGGCATCATAGGAGAATCAGGCGTGCATACTGACAGTTGATGCACAAGGCCACACGGAGGGATCAGAGGTGGCAGAGTTGATCATGACATGGACATGAGTGTGAGGATCTATCTATCTGCTTTTTCTTTCATATTTAGTGCATTTATTTATATCATTTATATATATATATATTTACATATTTTTATTTTTTTATTTTATCTCACTTTTTTTCCTAACTATTAAACATGTGCATACTTGAGAGTTTTTCTTGTCCAAGTATCATTTAAGGCCATTCCTATTTGCAGATATTCCTCAGGGATCATATCAACACTATGGTAATGTTGTTCCCCTGAGAGATAGTACGTCAGAAGAATGTTGGGGTTCATCCCTGAATTTACGCTTGAGTATTAATCCAAACATGGTTTTTTGGTTTTTCAGCAGCTTTCCTTTGTTGAAGCTTCTTTTGCATAAAAGCGGTAAGTATGTGTATGTCATTGACAATCCATTGGTATAAGAGTTTGTTAGAGGAATCATTGTGCCCAAAGCAAAAAAAGATTTCTATCACTAGGTGGGCTAACTGAAGTCAAAGCGGAAGAGGTATAGTGTACCTTCTCTACTCCACCAAATCTTTTCCATGGCCATGTGGGTTTGTCTATGTGATGTTGACTCGCAGCTATGCATGGCAGTGTACTGCAAATCGTTATCATTGCCCGCAGTAATAGCACATAAATCAGGGGGCATCACATCAAACATCACTAAAAGTTCCCATCTGAGGGTGGATGGAGAAAATGTTCCGGCCGTGACAGGGTGCTCATTTAGGATGGCCCAGTGATGGTCATCAACTTCCCCAGAGTTGGGGGTCTGAACATTGTGGTTAAATGTCAAGTAATCTACAATTTTGAGTAAGTGTTCATCCTTGAAAAAACCAGTGACATCATGATGAAATACTCACAATGAGTTTTCACCACTCAAAGTCATCATAATTCTGGCATTGGCTTTAAATAATACACCCGCTCCTATCAAGTCATGGGCTTCTATATCAAATCAATCAGCAAATCATTCAAAGTTTCATTCTGATGAAACCCAATTGTTAAGAAGTCCACTTTTTTCACTGAGCCATTTTTTCTACGCCCCAAAATAGCTGTAGTATCATGTACTTGACTCACGGTAGGTGATGGAGCTGTCCTTCAAATGGCTAGAGACCTGGTTGGCGCTTCTAACGCCTAAGACGGATATCAGTAGCTCTGCCTTTTATGAACTGGAGTTCCTTACACAGAAAATTCAAAGCGATTGAAAAAATCATGTATGATTCAGTCTTGATTGAAGCTAGGCAGGTTATTGACGTGGACACTCTTATCCTTCTTGGGCTGTGTGCTATAGGGACGAACTTCAGTTTCTCCTGCCTGGTGCAGGTTGCACCCATGTGAGTAGTGTACATGAACTGGGGGAGCGTAACTCAAGTCTGCCACCTACTTCTGCATAGTGTAAGTTCCCTCAGCTGGCAACACAGCAAACATTTGGGTAATTCCTCATGACGAGGCATAGCTTTCATTCCCAGAGCCTGTGCTGCACGTAATTTGATTCTCAGCGCATTCTTGGCTATGAAAAGCTCTTCTGCAATCTTCTCAGTTTTACTTTTGTTATATTTTCATCATCCAATTTTACCATATCCTTTTTCCTTGTCAATCTCACTTCAGAAGTTTCAAGGATGCATGATGCATCTAAGAATCCGATCTTCGCTCAATGCAGTGTAACCTCTCAAACGTGTCATTTAGAGTGCCCTTCATTGAATTGTTCTTCATCTGAGGTTATGAAGTTGGCCAAATACATCTTCAATTCAATCCAATAGAGAGCTACACTCATGGAGTAACTAGCTGTTGGTTCAGATTAATGCGTCCAAAGCGTTCATACTCTCAGGATATTGTTTTGAATCAGTAAACTGGGATAAATTGCCGTTAGAACTAGATAATTTTGACATGACTCTGCTATGCAAATGTTCTTGTTTGGGTGGCTCAATGGCCCCCTATAGCGAGCACCACTGTTGATTTGCCAGTGGGTTGCATCTATGAACGTGCATAATCTGGCGGAAGGCTGAACATGATTTAGGTACTACTGATGCAATGGGAAGGTGATATGATGATCGCTGTCCTTTAAATAGATATTATATCCAAATTAAAAAATAAAGGTCTATATAAATTCCTTTAATCTCAGTAGAGTTGCACTACCAATAATTTTTGGGATGCTCGATGTGTTCCCCTTATTCTGGCTGAGTTGCAGAGCTAAAGTTTCTTCCATGATTCCCTATACTGGCAGAGTTACACTGCTGGTTAACCTCTTCATTATTTTATCCACCAAAAGAGTCTCCTGCTGAGTTCTCTCAGGTGGTCGTGGGTACTTTCTTGCATCATCAGAGCAAAATGATGGTCAGGCCAAAACCCATCTTCTTTTTATTTGTTGTCCCCACTTTTTGTTCCGGTTATGACAATCGCTCCACTATCTTAAATAAGGGTTTAGCTAGATTAGCTTTTCTATATCTGCTGGGTAGCTGATCTTTAATTTCTCAACCTAACCTAAATTCTTGATATTTAATTCATGATTGAGGTTTCATCAGAATTTACGTATCTGCCATTAGTCAGATTCAAAATTGACAACTAACATTAAATCCCATTAAGATTTTGTAAATTCTTTTATCTTGATTCTGACGAATAGCCAATGACCCATTGGTCAATAATCTAGGCTTATCTTCCAGTCATATATAATTTTTTAACAGCTCAGATTATTCCTGGCACTGATAAATTGTAACAAGTCTTGTATACAACTAATATTGATGTTGTCTTTTAAAAAAGTGATACTGTTAGATAGTGGGTAGAGCTTGTTCCTTTATCCTCTTCTAACCCAGTGTGACGTTTCCAATGTATCATTGAACATCCAGAATGGCACTAAACTATCAAGTTTAAGTTCATCTGGATTGCCAATATTTTAGATACTTTTCATCTTGTCAACTGGTAAAATATGCACAATAGCGACAATAAATGACATTTGATATGAGAGGACTTGAATATAGGTTCGCTAATAGTACTTGAGCCTCACCAGGATTGGAGAGGAAAATATAAGCTGTGACAAGTTCTAAGTTTTATTGTAAAATAGCGCAAAATTCTCACCATATAAGTCAAGAAAATTCTATAAGATGATTTTTGTACCCACTATCTTTTATGGACTGCCAGGATGATTAGATTATAATTATGCCTGAGCAGAATGCCCATTTATTCTATATCAGTTTGGGAATTCTCAAATAGTACCTAATTTTCTAAAACCAATAGGCACCATTCCATCTTTAGGGAGAGAGTGACAAACGCCTGATTTCCGGGATTAATCTGATGTCCTTCCTATTATGATATAGAAAAAGGTTCTGGCCAAAATTACCTTAAGAATTTTTATAATAAGTCTTGATCCCACAATTTCACATAAAAAGCCTCTTTAAGAATGTGATAATTCTGGATTGGCAAAATGATGACAGGAGTGATAATATTGAAAGATGAAACCCAGAAGCAACATACTAAAAATCTAGGGATGTATTAAAATTAGAGAAAACTAATTTATTTGAATCTTTCTTTCGCTTCAATAACTATAATTAAAGCCAATTTGGATATTTTAAAAAAATACAAAACATGGCCACTCAAATGATCCTAAAAATTTTAAAAATGTTGATGTTTTGACGCCCACTATCCCAGCATGGGGCAGTGGTGCGCCACCTGCTGGTGTGCTTTGACCACCACCAAAGCATGACTGGGCTGGCTCTGCTAACCCTCCAAACTCTACTGGATGGTATGTCCTCCTCAGGACTTGGCCCACCACCTTGCAAGCTCCCAAGCGGTGCTACAGAGCCCTTTGGTGCTCCCATGGAGCATTTTGCATTTTGGCTTTTGGGTCAAATATGGGAATCTCTTCCCATATGCAAGTGCAGTCATTATCAAGATGGTCACAGCAGTTTTTAAACCCACTGGCATTATTAACTTCTTCCCCTTTAAGGGGCACTTTGATCTCAGTTTCCAATGGAAGCCAATGTAGCAGCAGCCAAGCTGCAAATTATCTTTTAAAAAATCACATTCCCACCATTTAAACCAGGCTCCCAGATGAGGCCACATTGGTGATCCAGTTTGCTGGGTTTCCCTCCCATCTTTCCCCCAAATGCCTCTGCCATGATCTCATGGAGGGTTTAGCCATTTATAGTGCAGACCTGGTGTTGCAGTTTGTTATTCCAAATGGGGCAGATCATCTGGCTGGGCCTCATTCCTTTGTGATGATCTGCTCATTTCATTATAATACCCATCTCACAATTCCCTCCCCCTGCACTGTGATCAGATCCACCCCTGATCACCCATTCTGGGCACGCATCAAAAACAGCTGCACCATTTGTCCCTTGTGCTTTGAGCTTGACCACTCAAAGTGCAAGTGCCCCACAGTTTCCACTTCTGCTGCTTCCACTGCTCATTTCTTGGGTGTCAGGCCCATGGCTATTTCAACCCAATTTTTGAATGGGGCTCAATCCTCCCACCCTCAACCTTGGGGCAATTTGGCACTGCTCCAAGAGTGATAGCCAATCAAACCAAAAAAAATTAAAAAAATTGAATCAAAATTTGACCAGATTACAGAATCCTGAGTTTATGGGTGAAGCAGTTTCAGCTGATCTGCCATGGCTATCAGCAGGTAGCCAATCAGCTTTGGCCACTGCTCCAATTCTGGTGGCTGGCCCAGTGCTGGCTGAATCAAATCCATTTGAGGCTCTCAAATAGATTAATGAGGATGGACACCATACCATGTCAAGCCAGATTATACTTTGGAGGAATTTTTTGTTGATCCTCCCAAATTGTGGCCCCACCATTTTTGCCCACAAATGGTTATCCCATATATAAAAATATAAATAAAATGGCAGTCAAAGCTTCTGCAGCTCCTGCCAACACCCTATGCCACCTGCAACTTCATGTGGAGATGGAGCCCCTTGTTGAGGGCATCCCTATCCCAAATTTTTCTCATGATTTTGAGGAAGATGCTAAATATGAAATTGAGGATCTCACTTTTGGTGCAGCCGCACTTGCATCAACTTGGCAAAAACTTTCCTTTTTAACCATGCATATCCTGAAACCCGCTGGCACATCAAATCTTTTACTTGTGTGCCAGCTCTCATTACTTTTACAGAGCATCAACTTGATCAATATGCTGATGCAATGGACACCACTGGCCTCATAAACAAAGAAAACCCCCAAATATACCTACTTATGCCCCATGTCACTGATGCTTTCACCCCAATGCTGTCTGCCATGGTCTACCAACTAAAGTGGGCGCCAGACAAAAGTTTCCTAAAGCTTCCTCACCTCCTGATATGGCTTCCTGGGCTGTTAACTGAGGAGCCATATTAGGAAACTTTTTTATTTATGATAATCCCTTTGTTTGAGACATTTGCAAAATAAAAATGTGTGGCGGCTCCCCCTTTTGGGTTATTCATCACTAGTGCTAAAAAGTATGTATTAAAATTGGATCTCAAAAGTTCCATACTCTTTACTCTGGTCAAAATTGAGTGTGCTAATGAGTTTATTTCACAAGTTTAGAGGACATAATGTTAAATGATGCCTTACTGTTCAAGATGGATCTAGCTTTGAGTTTATTACCATAATGTAATATAGATGAGCTCATAGTAGCATGCAGCAGAACAATTACTTAAGTTGAAATCCAAATTGTCACATTGTCATAGATGAGATTTTATCTTCACTTAGTGGTGGCTTAAGATCTTTTTTGATAGGTATGGCTACGTTGACCCCATTCAACACTGAGGGGTATTTCCAGAGTTAACAAGAATATTTTGTTGTTACAATTTCTGGATTTAAGAGTTTGCAGCTAACTTGTATATTATAATTTACCTTTTTCATTCTTCAGCTGAGTGTTTATAGTTACCACTTCATCAGCAATTACTTGATGGAAAGCTATTGGCAGAGATCTTCAGTTCTCTTTTTTCAATTTATCAGTCCATGTAAGATAAATTTTTGCTACAAAGTTAGTACTTTAAAGTGGGTCAGAAGTAGAATATCTCTCTTTTATTCCGCCTTGCATTTTTCCAAGTCATTACAATATCTTAGTTCACAACTTATACCTTGGCTTCACAACAACAACCATGCAGTGACTTACATAGTTCCTAGAAGGTCACATATATGACTAGTGATGTGACCTACATTAAGTATATTAAAAAAGGATCATAAGGCCAAATTAGTTTTTAAGAAATGCCATATTGCATATTTTGAAAGAAACATATTGGTTTTAATGGCTCCTAAAATTGTTAAGCTGTGTCTGAGATAAGTAACTGTTTGTCTAATGTTATGTTTATCATTTAGGACCAAACTTAATTTCCTTTATAATTCCTTATAGGCTTGTAGATAGTATGAAGAGACAGTCTGAGCGTTGAAGTTATATAACCTTGCCTTAATAAAACTTGAGCCTTTAGATAAATATGATTTGCAAAAGTTATGATTGAACATCCTTGTGAAAGGACTAAACAAGGAACTGCGATTTACAGGTAGTCATCCATTCTGATCCTTCAAAATCTTGGTAATAAAACTTTTTGGAGTTCTAGTAATATATGTCAGCATCCTTTAATTTTGGCATTATCAGACCCTTTTTAATTTGAAGTCTATTTAATATATGAAGTTAACAGCTAAATGGCTTTGCATCATCCTAAAGCTAATTTTGTACAGGGTCATGAAGTTATATATGTTTATCTACAAACAAAATTTGGTAAGACAATTGGAATAAGAGAAACATGACATCCATAACGCAGGACAATGAACCCTAAATGGTTTCAACGATCCTTCAGTTTGTTAGAATGAGGACCGAGAAGGAAAATACTATGGGCTGCTGCAATGTCAAGAGTTGAGATAGCATGATCAGTGCAAACAGAAGTAGCCAAAGTAGTAAGAGTTGGAGGTATTGGCAAATTACTAGTTGTGATCACCAGTATATTGGCAGGGCTGAAAATACATGTTATTAGTAAAAAGAGCAAAACAGTAGTTTAAAAGGCAAAAAACATCTCTTTATTGCATTTGGCTTCAATATTACTCAAGTTGCGATCTTATATTTAAAAATGTTCCTGAAACTTTCACTTGCATGTCCTTGTATATTAATAATAAAGTCATCCTTAATCTCATTGAGTAATATGGTCAAAAAGCTAGTGTCATCCGGAGATCCACATTAAACCTTTCTCTAATTTGCAAATGTTTAACTTAGTAAACAAAAGCTGATATTTCAATATTTTTATTTCCTGTTCTTGGGATTAAACTAGAATGTTAGTCATCTAAGTAGTGGTCCGTGTCAGACAAGGCAGCTCTTTTTTGTGGTTTGATCAAGTATAAAAACTGGCGTCAGTTTTCAGAGGTAGTTTTTCTAATTTGATAACATAGCAATCGTGTGATAACAAAATCTAAAAAGGCGGCCAATATGATCATTCGAACTTTTGCAAAGTCAAATAATGGTTTGTTAAAGGTATGCTAACCTTATATTGGGTGGTTCAGCATCAGTAATGTTTCTCTAGTTTATCATGCAATATTCATCTTGATGGTTCATCAAACTATTGTTGTGTACAGTTTTTGCCTAAAGTTTTCAGCTTTGAGCATCAAATGTTAAAAGCAATGCTTTGGCTTCATATTTTAAATGCATAAGTTGGTTTGCACTTATTATACAATTATTCTGTATGAGAACATAAATCCCGTTAAAAATAAATTAATGGAACAGTTTTTTATTATGAAGCAAAATAAAGAACATTTTTGATTTTTTTGATAGTAACTTAGGGGATCACAAGTATTCATATTCTAAGTGGCTTAAGGCTTCATAAGCTACAACTAAATATAATCCCTTATAATATTTCAATCCTTTTACATGATATTCAAATTTCAATAAGCCTTTTTGTGCCAATTACCTCATAACTTAACTGTACTTTGGGACAATGATCCATGTTCAAAGATGTTCAGAAAATACAAGAAACTAATGCTTAAGGTTTAGGGTATCACTTTCAATACCAACCATCATTGTAAAAAAGGGACTCTGGCGTTTTGGCAAGGATGTTAGTTATAAAGTTTACCAACAGCAATTGTAGGCTGACGAAGGGTCAATAGAGATGCTAGAATTTATGTAATTTGAGTTTACATGGCCGCAGAGCTGGGATAGAACTGATGATAATTAATGATTTGGGGTTTAGAACTGGCCGCATGGTGAGTGATTAAATTTCAATTTGATACCATCTCCTATTGTGATGGAGACTAATAAAACTATAGTCAAATAAATTTTTGATGCGACCCATAAATTAAATAGTGACTTATTACTATTAATTAATGTCAGCATAAGGCAAGGATGATCTCAGCCTTTGTATTGTTATTAATTAAATTAAAAATATAAGCAAATAAACATTATGTTCTCAGGCTTAGTCAGACCAAAGCTTAACAAAGACGGCACTATTTGAAAGAAGTTATTTTAGTCAATATAAACACATAAAATAAAAGATATGGAGTTGTAATACAGATGCATTCATGCCAGTTTAAGACAAAAAAGGATATAGCTTATTCACCAGTGACTATAGATCAAATAATAACAGTTATATGTCCGACTTTATATCTTTTTTGCACAATATTGCGCTTGAAAAAATCTAAATTTCTACCATAAGATATTGATAGAACCCCTACAGTGATCGCCCAGCTGTTTCCCCTGTAATCTTGGGTAAGATCCATCATTCCTCCCTCTCTTTCAAATTTTGTGGAAGCATCTTCTCTGGCGTCAACTAATTAAAAATTTGGCTTATCTCAGTTACTGCACCTATCACTAACAAGCACCATCAAATTACAGTGGTCAATAATTCTCTAGATTTATCCACCTCAGCCCATCATCCCCTGTCACTGACTTAATTTTGGCCAATTTTAACCTATCCATTTCTCAAAAAAGTAGGTTGATGTTGTGAACCAACCTTAAGGAAACAAACTTAATTTTCACTGGCCTTAAAGTTTCAAGCCTCCCCCAACAAAATTTCTCCAAACTTATATCCATCCTCAAAAGAGAAAATATTCAATGAAGTCTTTACCATCTTGCTCTCAAATTGGCGGTTGTCACTATCAACACCCTTTTCACCAGTTCCTAAATGTGGCTATAGAGCTACTGAGTGAAGGAATAACCCTTCCACAAAGCCTTTCAATTTCCCCATGGTTGCACAGTTTGACATCAAGAAAATTAAATTGCCATTGGTCACTTGTGCGCCAATACAGCCAAGTCTTCACATTATTTCCACATACCCCTAACGTGTCAAAAAATAAAAAATTATGTTTGCGTCCTGAAACTTTTTTTAATTTGTTGAGCATCAGATTTCCAAGTAAGTTGAGGCTATGCACATGTCATGCATCCTTGACAAGTACATCTTCACTTTTTATCACCTTATTCCCTATACTACTGAACTCATAACCCATATTGTCCGCCCTGGCGTTATTTATAGCAGCAGTCACTGAAAAGGGATCTCCTTTACCCCCTCCCCATTAAACATGGATACTTAGGCTTGCTGCTATGTTTTCATGTTAGAAATTGTTTCTAAAATTTACGTCCATAGCCTGCAAATATAATATGTAATTCCCTTTTTTGGACTGGGGACTACCATACTAATAAATGGTACAATTAAGAGAATTCTGTTAGCTTTGATTGAGAAGTGAAATATGCCAACATATTAACATTTTAATATATCAACTTGGTTTAATAATTTAAAGCAAATAAAGGTTCCTATAATCTATCATAGATTAATACTCTTATATCTTTATATGTACTTCTTTTCATATACTAACATTAGCCAATATTATAAAGAATTTATGGTCATGTTTCTCTATATGGAATACTATATAATTTAGTCTTAAATATTATATTGAAACCACAAAGTTTTTTAAATCCTATCTTATATGCAAGTAAACATTATAGTACCTTTCTTTTTTCTAAACCCTTATTTCTGCAAAAGTCTTACTTAATAGATAATGTACAACAACCCTTGCAATTGTGTTGCTTCATATCTGATATTAACAAATGTGATGGATGTTGATCCCACGTTGATAAGTGGTACGCCGTCTTTTAGTGTCTTTCAGACGCTTCTGCAGCATTAATGAGATGACTAATAACCCCCGCTTCTTTAGTCGCTTTATTTGTACCTCACAACATAGCCTCCACCTCAACATTACTAGGTGGTACTTTGTAGCACCCTGGTACAACCTCTATAGAAAACTTGCGGTTTGATCTTTGAATAATATGAGAGTAACATCTTTCACTATGTGAGTCCTTCCATAATTGCATTTCCCATTTGATGTTTAGCCCCAAAGATTCCATTTAATGGTCGCTATATAAGGGAACTCTCCTTTAAGTCTCATGAGAAACTATTGCTGTTATTGCAACAACAAGCCTCTTGTCTACAAGGACAACTTCCTCCCACCAGTCACATATGTTTTTTGTAGGCTTCACTTTTTGGTTTAATTTTTAGGCTTTTTTAAACCACCTCTCGCCTGATGCACTACAGAAAGTCCTCCTAGGCAGTTTTACCGCTTGTAGCGCCATTTTTTTCTTACAATTTACTGTCCCAATTAGGTAAGCCGCCTGTTGGGCCCCACGTTTCCTGTTAGTATGCCCTCATCACCAATATGTCACGTTGTTATTCAGCTTCATGTTGTGATCTCTTCTCTTGAACATGTTTTATGTGTTGCATGGAAGGTAGGTATATTTGACCCTCTTGTTTAAGTTTTACTTGAATAAGAAATGCCCTACCTCACCGCAGCCAAGGATTCTGCCCATCCCTCAACGCTTGCCCTGTTGCCGCTAAAGTAGAAAAATTTTATTTGAAGTTAGTTCTTCACAATCACTCAAAAAGTTACAGGTGCAGCTCCTCTCACGTCACCTAATTGGATCCACTACAATGAGTTGTTCCACAACAATTTTATATACCTTGGAGTTCCGCTACCTTTCCTTAGTTGGTGATTTGATGACTAATTGGCCAACCTCTCCTAATAAATTCCTGTCACCAGCCCAATTTTATTTAATTAGAAAATATATAAGTTAATCAATTTAATTGAGGTTAATTACCCCTCAACACAAATCCTAAAATAAATTTTTCTTATTTTAATCCGCTCTTTGCCCAAAGACCCACTGCTGTTCCAACCCTTGTAAGGGATATCCTACATACAAGTACTAACTCCCACTGCTTTTCAGAAAGCAGCTTCACCACCAAATCCCTCCTTTAAGAGCACCTGAACGTTCCTTGGAGTTCTGTGCAAGGGTATTAAAATCTACCTTTATCTAATAACAGCCTTGAGGACACTAAGTTTGGGATCAAAGACTTATATATTTCAGGATATATATGCATAAATGTTGTTATGACAAAGTGTTTTTTGATCCTAAATCACCATACTAGCAAAGAAGCAACCATTTTTATCCTCTTGCTAGACTTGCTCAATTATGTTGAAAAATACTATTTTAGTACATAGAGGCAATGAGTAAGGCATACTTTCTTGATATCTCAGGTACACATCATTAACCTCCATACCCATAGTTGTGACGCCCCTACCCCCATCTGTCAGACCTTGCAGAGTACTTAAGGCACCCTGCACCAAATATGAGTCCCTCTACCCTCATTACGCATCTGGTTCAACTGCTTAGGTTCAGTGCCATGGCTTCATTTGGGAATCTTTACCTTGATTTCATTTCAGCACACCTGTAATGAAGCCATAGATTTACCCCTACTTGGGTTATGACCCATTAGTACTAAAAAAGATCTATTTTTTAGAAAATTTTTTATCATTATTATATAAATATAGACTTTTATGCATAAATTTAGTCTTTGTATATTCCAACGCATTTTATAATATGACTTTATATCTTTATGTTGTATAATCTACACTCTCCAAAGGTTTGATCCCTATATGATGTCATAATATAACGTTATATAATTAAATGAAACCTATATAGAAAAAAAATGACATAAACTTTGAAATTTCACATTGGAAATAAATTTTAAAAAAGGATTGTGCATAGCTTAAAAAATAATGGTATTTCTTTTGATATAATATGTCTACTTATAAGTCACTGAAGCCTTAAAGATAACTTAGTGCTTCATTTTTACATCATTGTACTCCTGAAAAAGAACTTCATCTCTTATACAGCACCCATTAGTCAATTAAGTAATATATTATTTTAGGGTAAAGATATGTAATGATTATAAAGGAGGTAATATAAATAAAAATCTTAATTACTTAAATTTTTTTTTTAACAAACTTCAGGTAAATCTGATTGTATAATAACAGTTTTAATTGTTTTGTATAAAGCTAAATACCTAATAGAATGTATAGTTTTTAAGATAATATTTTAGCTAGGTTTAAACAAAATTGAACTGGTGAAAAAAGACTACAAATGTTTAATAATATTTAATATAGATTTTTACCACTATATGAGACTTATAGGAAAATGTTCTAATTTATTGCTGAAATGTTTTTTATAGTTTGGCTAAAAAAATATTAAATAAAGGCAAAAGATAATATGCACCTTGGTCTCATTATTATACAATAAAGTTTGTACACCCATGTTTTAGAAATATCAACTAAATATATACTCTTTAAATCAGCTTCTGGGGATATAATATGATAATTATAGGACAATTTCATAAATTATTAGATGTTTCATTTTATAAACTAAAAGTCAACAAATGCTCTGTTCACAAATCATATATATATCCACTGATCCAACAACGCAAATTCATGACTGTATAAATATAATTTATTGATTTTAGTTACAATATTAAAACATAAATAATGAACAAATTAAACTATAGATGTCATAAATATTTTAGCATTTATAAACTTTTAATGATTCTATAAAAAATCATGAGACTACCTTATTATAAATAACTTTTGTGTAGGATTTATGTCCTGTAGACTAGTTATTTTCTCTTATAATTTGGCAAAAAAATTATAAAATCTTTATTGTGTCAAGCCCTAGACTTACTACTTGTCCTTGTAAAGTGACCATTCTCATTTATTTGATGAATTCTAAGTTACAACATTCACCTTAAAGGACTTCTATAATCTGAGCACTATTCCCTTCCCTTTTAAAAAAGTCAAAAAGTGTCTGAAGAGAGTTAGGTCTGTCCAAGTACCATAGACAGATCTAGGGAATTATACACCTCATGAGAGACTTTTAATGGAGAAAGGGTCATCTAAGCCCATTGCTAAGCTAATTTAGCCAGATCTGGATGACATTTAGCATTATGGCTTGGCAGCCTTATTGTTCAAATTTAATGTATTATTGTAACAGGCTTCAATATAGAAAGTTCTAAGATAACCCACACACCTCAATCACCCTAACCATGAGCATCTCCTTAGACCATCCAATATAGCTAAATTTAACACACCTTCGCATCTTTACCCAAAGCCCCCTAAAATTAATGCTTTTGTACCTTCTTCAAAAATTTTTAACCCATAGAGCCTAGACTTGGCATTGTGTCTATAAGATAAATCAACAAGGTAAAAAATTGACTTCATATGGACTTATAATTACAATGGAACAAAACTGCCTAAAGGGAAGTTCAGAGGACCAATAAGATTTTACTAAGCCTTAAAAAGGTGAAAGAGTTTAATTAAGTAAAAATATTGCTTCACTTTAAAGTATCAGGGTAATAAGGATATGACAAAAACTAAGTTAATCCAGTTCTTAGTAAAAGTAATTTCAGATATATAAAAATCACATTCCAGGTTTATATTGAACTTGATCAGGATTAATCTCAAATTTATTTGTAAACCATTATCTATGCCAATTACATTAGTATAATCAGAATTGATTGCTAACGCGCATGTTATTTGGTACAGTGCTGGTATTAGGTATCCTGAAAATAGATAGTCACAATTGATGGCCGTGGGTTATAAATTGTACATATAGATATGAATTAGGGACTCTTTTATGAAGCTAATTGGATTATCATTTGTTAATCCTATCAGTTAGTATGTCTTAAAAGGAGAACAATTATTAATATTTTTTATTCATTAGTTATTTTGTTTGTTGTATTCTATAATAATCAATGAGAATTGATTTTTTTAATTGTAATAAAATTACAGCAGTAGTTTGGAACATATTTATAAGATAGTCTGTTGGCTTTCCTCATATTTATTAAAAATTATTGTGATCTTATATGAACTCTATAGTAATCAAATAGGTAACTCAAGGTTGAGTATTTACCAATACTTTATAACTAGACAAAATTCTATTAAGCCTCAACTATGGGTGACAATTGTCATAACCAGATAATCATGAAGCCCACACTATCATAAACTCTGATAAATCTGTTGCTTTAGAATATGTAGGTCTACCCATGCCATTGATTCTGTTCATATTACATAATTGAGTCTCAGCAAGGGAAGAAAATTGAGAGTAACTATGATTATTAAGCAATCTAAGTCGCAGACCTCTGATGGAATGAGAGAGGTTGTATTATTATAGTTAGTGGGGTAGAAGACGTGGCAAGAGATAATGAATATGAAGATGATGTTTGTTTGAGTCATTTAGAATTCCTATAACTTGGAAAATCTATGGGACTAGGAATATGACAGATTAGTAGTGCATGGCAATAAACTTGGATAGAATGAAAGATGCAATTGATGGTTCATTTTAAGCCATATGCAATACAAAAACCATTATAAATCTGAGTACTACCTTAGAACTGGCTGAATATAAACATAAATTAACATGCTAAACAAAAGCAGTGGTTTTATATAGCAAATAAAATGTTGGTTCAGTAGATCCTTGGAGTCTGTTTTAGTCTATGACACCGCAATATTGGAAACACATTTAATCTCACTAAGTTTGGTGTGGGCCAACTTGAGATTGAGGGCGCGTGAGTGGGAAATGTCATGAAAAGTCACAGGCAGGGACAGTTCAGCGCATGACCCCTAACCTCGCCATAGATGCAGGTAAACTTGAAATTTTGGCGGCAGGGAGAAGCAATATGGTATTTTTTGTTACATTTGGGCCAAACTAAAGAGGGAGGCGTCCACACATTTTATAATTGCAGGTTCTAAATAAAATGAAGATAAAACCTCACAATATGGCTCCTTGGAAGTTAGCCTAAGCAGGCATATTGGATGGGGAGGGGGGTCAAAGGGGGCTCTGTCACTCCTTGAATTTAATGGCACACAAGTGATTGGAAAGAATGGGTGTGAGGGCATCAGCGGAATGGGGCAGATGTTGGGAAAAAGTTTTATTATCCTTGTCAATGAGGCATGTGGTATGCATCATCTTGACATACTGGGCAAACTGGAGCTTAGCGTTCTTAATCAGCCTCAGTTCACAAGAAAAGTTTTTAAATTTCTACGCCTTTAAGGTAGCTGGGGTTAAACAAAAAAGATTTTGTCTGTCTTGGCAGTTGCTCAACCTAGGGAAAATGTGAGTTCTTAATTTTGTCCTGGGTTTCCTTAGAGAAGTCAAGCTGGAAATTTAATTAGGGAATTATAATAGCAAGCAGCTCCATGTCTTTGTGGAATTCTTGGTGGATGGGAACATTGGCAGGGGCAGGGTTGAAACAATAGAAAGTTAATAATGTGTTTATAAGAAGGAAAGCCCTTACAAGGGCGGAAGAAATACTGAGGATTAGACTTGGGAGGCTGCAAAAATTATGGAAATTAAATTCAGGGTTACCTTTTAGATAAAATCTTTATAATCAACCCATCTGCGAAATTTAAAATGGATTTTATATAGTAAACATGGGCCAGCCATGGGAGCTGATTGGCTGGAGATAAGAATTATTGGCTCATATATTATAGATTAAGAAAATCTGACAGGGACTTGGACTGCAATCTGCTTCAAAACTGGTTTAGGAAGACTGGGCTTGATTGGGTGGCGCGTCTATATGGAATTTTGCAATTCTAGATTTTGGGTCAGCAGGCCAACAAAACATATTATAACCATTTTGGAGTCATGTTATAGGTTTTTATAATCTGGCGTCAAGTATTGACCCTGAATAGTTAGTAAAACTAAAGAAAATAGATTTATCAAATATTTAATTTAAAATTGTAAGTAATTAGGTGGAACAATGAGGGATATGGACTGATTGCTTGGGCGTTTTTCTTAGCATGTTGATGTGCTTCTTCATGACATTTAAGAAGTGAAACAAAGTTAAAACTAATCTGACCAATCAGTGCATCAGTGACAAGAGATAATCTAAAGTAGGATACTAACAAAGGCATAATTATGACTTATCAGGAAAATAATGATTAAGCATTTGGTATGCCTGGTTGAAAACAAAAAATTTTGAATTTAACCTCATATATAAATTCAAATTTTATAATATTGATTATACCTTAATCATAGTAATAAACATAGAGGTTCCTTTATTTATGATACAAAGGGACCTTAGCTACCAATAGGATCTTTACTGGTTCCCAGAGAATGTTGTTCTAGGGGTGATTGATTTTTTAAAAATAGCAGTTCAGAGTGCCCCTATAGTGAAAACCAGATTTAATTTTTGCCAATGGGAAAGATAATAAGAATTGTTTATTTTTTAGTACTAGATTTATATTTTTTTAGTACTAGAATAAGAATTGTTTATTGATTTTTTAAAAAATTAAATTATCATAAAAGAAACAGATTGCATAAATGTCAGTTCAGAGGAAAAAATAATATTTTGTTAAACCTTATATGAGAAAGCTTAAGATATTAGTTTTCAAGTGAATTATTAGTACTATTTAAAGTACCGTATCTCACAATCTAGTTTTACTGAATTGTAACAATAGCATTATAACGCAGCTTAATTTTTGAGAACCTTCCTTAATGGCTCTTGGCAGAACTTCTGTTGTTACATATTGTCAGACCATTTTGTTAGTCCCAACTTGTTTATCAGATTGATATTTTGTCAAACCATAGCGCAGCTAGAAATTTACCAACCTTAGAACCATTTACTCTCATGCATTTAATTTTGCTGACCATAAGTATAAAAGCATCCCTTTGATTTTAAAGAACCTCCTCTTAAAATTTTGCCAAGTTTTTCTTGTCATTATTTGCAGGATCATTTTTAGTCTTCACTTAAACCACTCAATCTAGATTTAGAACTGGCATTTTTTACTCTGAATCCTTATATCACTTTTTCTGATTTGAGGGCTTTTCCCATTACACCATGAATAATAACAATGATAATGAAAATACTCTCTTTCTTATCACATAACTTTCTGAGCAATTTTTACAGTTAATAAAAGTAAAACTTAATTGCCTGCCATAATATCAATCTAATGTCATCAAATTCCCCACCATCTTCCCCAGTGTGGGGCAGCGGCAAAACCCCCCTGTCATTTTCTATCCAACAGGAAAATGCGCTCAGACTGGCTCAGACACTAAACCCCTTGGACAATTCATTCCTCCCAAGGATCTTGATGCCCATCTCGCCTGAACTCAAGCGGTTCCCTTGCTGCCCCCTGGTGCTCCCCCAGAGCAACATGCATTCAGTCTTAGGGTCAAATATGGGAAATTCTTCCCCTATGAAAACCAAGCCATTATCAAAATGGCTCAGGCGATGATGACACCAGCCTGTTTTATTGACTTCCGCCTCTTTAAGGGGTACTTTGATCTTGGATTCCCTGTGAAGCTGATGAAGCCATTGCGTCAACAGTGCCATTAATTTTAACAATATTCCCCTCCAAACAACTTGTACCCAGCTCCCAACGGACACCACCTTGGTGGTCCAGTTCGCTGGTTTGCCCACCCACCTCCCCCCTCAAAGTGCTCCACCAGGAGCTGATGGAAGGTTTGGCAGCCTATGGCTCCAACCCCATCTTTCAATTTGTGGTCTTGAATGGGGCCACACGCCTCACTGGGCCTCATGCATATGCCACAATCAGCCCTGAAACAAACAAAATTGACCCATCAATTCCCCCTTGCGCCACTATCCCCTCTGCCCTGGTCATCCATTATGGGCACTCATCAAGGGTGGATGGATGATTTGTCCATCCTGTTTCGGTTTAGACCACTCAAAATGCAAGGGCCCATATCTTGCAGCTTCTGACAGTGTTGATAGTTTGTCCAATGGCCACCAATCCGTCACCCACCTCTGCCAATTCTGGCATGGGGTATGATCCTACCTCCACCTCTCCCAAAGCCTGTTGCTGCAGCTGCACTTGCAGCCACCAATCAGCCTCCGCATTGCCCCAGTGCCACGCATGAATCTTCCAATCAAGTGCAAGATTGGACCCCAGTCTGATCCCATGCAACATCCAACAAATCAACTAATCCTCAACCATATGCTGATTACCCAATTCAATTTTGCCAGAACACATGGGAGTTTTTGGATGAAATTGATGAATCAGGTAATATCATTGAAGAACCATCACTGCAAGTTGACTGATTCTGCAATGCAAATTGGGACGCAAAATTCCCCCCGCATTTATATTCTCTAAAGCAAAATGCCAAACCATTCCACAGTGATCACCAGCTTGCAGTAGAAGCAGCCGCCACACCAGATTGTCATCCCCTCTGCAAAGCCACCGCTAAATCAGTGGCAGCACTCGCAGGAGGAATATTACCTCCTGTTATCCCCAAAAATCTTACTACAAAAAGTAGGATTAATGTAAAGCAGCTACACAAAAATGTCACTAACACTATCCAAAACAGGGTAACAGTAGCATGGAATTAAAAGCTAATATTCCCCAAATCAACATTGCAACATTTGTTAAATTACAAGATGCCCGCATTAAAGCTGAAAAAGCTTTAGCCAAATATTTTACTGCCATTTTTATAGTTAGCAATTACTCAGAAGTACCAATCATCAGTGATATAAAACCACCTACCGCCAATGCCCCAACGCCCTTGCAATCTGCCTTGACATGCGCCTTACTCTAGGAAGAGATAGCTGCTGCCAAAGATGAGCCCCCTGATCCCCCTTCCTCTTCTTCCATGGAGGGATAAGCAGTTTCCGCTGCCCACCTGATTGGTTGATTTGTTTATTGTGATTCATTCAATTGCTCATTTGGGCGTTTTGTTTGAATCAATTAGTTACGTTATTTTTACCTTAAGTTTTTAGTTTAGTAATGTCCGTCCCCTGGTTGGCTTATCTCAGTTAAATAAAACAATGATGATGAAGGATAAATGAAAACTCATGTGTAGGTTGAGATCAGAATCAGATATATAGAAAAATGTTTCATATTTAAGCTTATAGTTAAAGTAGATTAGGGTTTGTTAATTCACACCATATGGGCTTAATTCCACCGAGTTGGATTTGCACAGGGTATTAGCCACTGAGCAACCAAATTGGATGATATGAGGATTGCTGACTTCTTAATAAAACTTCAATAAAATATATATGGAGCTATCACACCTTATTTCTACCTTTATTTTTAATATAACTTGCAGACTTTTCTGCGCTCCTCTTTCCCTCATAAAAGACCCCTCCCTTTAATCTTCCATGAGACTCTTTATACCTCAGTTCCCCAGCTGGATGCAGCCTCGGCTTAGTAATCTTCTATTCCTCTTCCTTTTCCAAATTACTCTCATTTGGATTAATATCTCAGCATAAATCCTCTCAATTTGCCAAATGTCATCATCTTGATCAATTATAATTCGTGTATCCCTTTTTCATAAATCTCAAGACTCATCTCAATCCCCCTCCAATCCGCTGATATGGGTAGCATATTGTCCAGTCATATCAACTTCCTGACATTACCCCCCTTGACTGGATGATAGGATCTTACTGTTTATATGCTCAAAGGAACTACGCATGGACTCAGTTGATAATCTGACCCCCAGCGGGTTCCTTAATTGTGTAGACATCCATGCCAGTCTTCCTGATAATCTCAAATGGGCTGACCCAAATGTCAGAGAGCTTATTTTTCCGTCCAAATCCATGCTGGTCATGGAATAAAACATAGTTCCCCACAGCGAACAATGGAAGTCCTCTGGTGCTTCTGGTCAGCCACTTGGTCACGAATCTTCTTGGCCAAACTAGTGGAGTAGGCTTCCATTTGCAACTTGATCAGTGTATCCGTGAGTGTCTTCAGATATCGCTGAGGATTCACACCACCAGTGTCCTCTACACATGAATATAGCAAGGCAGGCAGAGCTGGATGTTGACCATACAGCAGTTGAAACAGACTCTTACCAGTGGCCAAATGATAGCTGATATTATAAGTGAACACAGCAGTAGGTAGAAGGGCACTCCATTCTGAAGGCCGATCCATTACCAATTCATGGAGTAATGTTCACTAGGGTTCTGTTGACTCGCTCCACCATTCCATTTGATTCTGGATGATATGGGGTGGTCAAAACCCCACGAATCACCATCAACTCGTTTAACTTTGGCAGGATATGCAAAGTGAAGTTGGTACCATTGTCCATCAGAATGAACTGTGGGCAGCCATGCCGCTGTATACACACTCCATAATAAACTTGGCAGTGGTGACCGCGCCCAAGTCGCTAATAGCCCTGGCCTCCACCCATCAGGTCAAATGATTGATGGCAACAATTATATTTGGATCAATTGGCACTAGTTGGCAGAGGTCCCACTACATCAATGGAAAGGTGTGCCATGAAAACTGAGGTTTCACTAGTTGGTAGGTGGTTTTCTTGCAGAAAGGCTTTTCCACTTGAAACTGATGGCAACAGCTAACCATTTCCAATATGTCATAATGCATGCTTTCCCAGAAGTATTGGGGTTGCAAAAACTCTAGTGTCTTCCACAATCCTCCATATCCTACAGCCTGATGAGCATCCATAATTATTGAGGGTCTAGCCAAAGGCTTAGGAAAATTCAGCGTCAAGTCTCCAATCCGCTTGTATAATTCTTCCCCTCATACAAAGGTATTCTCCATGAGTCCATCTAACACCTTGATCACCTGCAGCGGCTCATCCTGGTATTTGTTCGCCACCAACTTTTTGTACATTATATCAGCTAGATCCACTGTGATAGCGACTGTGGGCAATTGAGAAAGACAATCCATGTTTTGATGTTTTGCTCCAGGTCGATGTAAAATCTCAAAATCATATGCTTGCAGCTTCAGAGCCCAACGTGTGAGCCATCCTTCCAGTTAACACAGATTCTGTAGCCAGCGCAAGGAAGCATGATCCGTCACTACTTGGAATCTTACCCCATGCAAATATATCCAAAACTGTTTGTAAGCGTAGACCACTGCTAGACATTCCAACTCAGTTACAGTGTAGTTTTGTTTGTGACAATTCAAGCTTCTACTACAGAATGTGACATGATGTTCCACGCTGTCATCATCCTTCTGGGATAATACTGCCCCAATAGCAGCGAGGGATGCGTCCATTTGTACTATGAATGTTTATCAAAGTTGGGGTATTGCAAAATGGGAACGCTTGATAGTGAGGTATGCAATACATCAAAAGCGTTCTGGCATCGTTCTGTTAATCAAAAGAAGTGTTTTTCTTTAATAACTCAAAAGTGGGGCCTTGATGCAGCTGAAATTGGGAATGAACCATCGGTAATACCCAACCATCCCCAGAAACACCTGAATGTCCCACTTATTTCCTGGCCAAGTCATCTTGCCTATTGCTTCCACTTTAGCTGGCTGCAGTTTAAGCCCATTTTATTTTATGACAAACCTGAGGTATTCTAATTGCTCTTTAAAGAAATGGCACTTTTGAGGCTTAATTTTGATATTAGCAGCAGCGAGGCACTGAAACACTTGTTCCAAGTGGTCAGGTGCTCTGTAAATGTCCCTGAAAACACATTGATGTCATCAAGGTAAAATAAGACGCAGGACAGCTTTAAATCACCTAAAAACGTATCCATGGCATGCTGGAACATAGCTGGGGTGTTACACAACCCTTGCGGCATGCACGTCAGCTGGAACAACCCTCTTGAGGTGATGATTGCACATTTCTCCCGTTCTGTTAATGGCAATTTGATCTGCCAGTACCCAGAGATCAGATCCATGGCAGAAAAATAGTTCGCCCACCCAATTAGTCTAACGCATCATCAATCCATGGAAGAGGGTAGGAATCCTTCTTTGTTATGTTATTGAGTTTACAATAGTCAATAACCACCTGATTCAAGCCATCCTTTTTCTTTATGATGAGCACAGGTGATGCCCATGGACTGTTTGATGGATCTAGCATTCCTTGCTTGATAAGTTTATCCACTTTGTTGGTGTCACTTCTTTGGACTGGCGCAGAGACTGGAAAATTGGAAAAGAGCACTAAAGAGGAAATGGGAAAATATGGGTTAGTTTACCAAATATTTTATTAAATTAAAATGCTGCGTTGGGCAATGCCTTTTTGGAGCCTCATCCAATCAGGATCTTTACTAAACTTCTGAAATGGCCTCCTTAAGGGCGTCCTCAATGGATATTGTCGCTCACCTGACTGAGAAGGTGGAAAGTCCGCTCCACATGACTCAGTACTATGATGAAAAAGGACTGATTCAGCAACTGGATTTGGAAGATGGTAATTTGAGACAATTTTTATCTTGAATGACAGTTGGACCTCTTCTGCTGCTTTTGAACATCTAATAGGACATGAACGAATAGAATAGTGATCCCCCATATCTATCTGATGTACCACCCCTTGAGTGCACCCCAAGTCATGATCATTATTTGTGAAAATATCCTGATACTTTTCAAATAATGCCATAGCCTTATCTTGCTGATCCACCAATAATCCTGTGAGTGCTTCCTGTGGAACCACAGTCAGTATGCTGAACTGAGGAGTGAGCTGGTAGTCCGAGATCCTCCCATGAGCCAAAATCATGAATATGACGAACTTCCTCTATAGGGACAAAGTGTAGGTAAGCCACCACTTGGTGCCGCTGGATCATTATTGCCTTCTTCTGTAGGTTTGCTAGCAGCACTTTCACCTCCCCATTCCCCAGTAGCAGTAACCCTGGAGCCACATGTGGTTTGAGCTGCGAGTGATGGTGAGGCGCCATATTTTCTCCATAAAGTCCCTTAGGGACATTGATTTCAAGCCCAGTTCCTATTATGCTCTGGTGTCCAGATGGTAGGCTTAAAGCGCGCGTTGCTCAAAGTGGGATTCCTTTGTACTCATATATCTGGTTGGAGAGGATCCTGGTCTGCCAACTCAGTCGCTGATAGTGAACAGGAATCACTCCATCACTGTATGCTAGATTGACCTGACTGGAGTGGACTGAATCTGTTGGGATTCCACCAGAGGAAAAATATACTGAAATCTGTTGGACGAAACATAGTAAGGGTTTCTTCCACCATATTTATCACAACGCCAAATTTCTCATGAAAGCTGCGCCGATTAGCATATTGTAGTGGTTATTTGGCAAAACCACTGCCGGAGCAGACACCTGGACTGACCTGAATCATAAAGGCAATGCACTATATGCTCCTTCTGACACAGTGCTGTGCGTTCCTGCGGTCCTGTATACTACTCGATGGTCCACATCCAGTTTCAACATAAGTTTAGCCACCAACCTGGTGGAGACTATGTTCACAGGTGCTCCCATGTCTATGATAGCGCGGATTTTTGTGTTTTGAATGAATATGTCGCAATAAGTACATTCCAAGTAAGAAGAACCATCAGTGTTTATTACTTGTATGTTCAAGGGCTTTGTGTTACTCAAAAAGGAAGAAATGCCCTTGCTGACCTGAGGATACTCACTAGTGATTTTCTCCACCAGAATAGCTACATTAACCCCTACTAAAGGAGCGACATTTGGTGAAGGATCAGCGTTGCTGGTGCCAGTCTGTTCCAGGATCTGCCACGCATATGGCTTCTGCATGTCTTGGTGGAACTCAGCCCAATTGGGTGAACTGTTACTCTCAAATGCGGAAGCAGGGGTATCCAACAAAAGCTGCTGGTATAACAAATCATCTGATTGAGGTTCAATTTCTACTCAGAAAGTTGTTTGGCAATTGTTAGGGACAAGTGAATTGGGCTTAGTGGAGATAGAGCGTCCCATCTCTACTCCACTTGAGCTTTTCCCTGCTCAATTATCTTAGTTGGCATTGCATACACTTGTGGTTTGCTAGGGCAATTGGCTGCATAATGCCCTCTTTGTCCGCACTGGAAGCAAGTGTTCATAAAAGGTGCACATATATAGTTTGGGATGGAAGGACCAGGTCAAAAATTGCTGGTAAGGTTCCAAGATTGTGGACAAACTGGTGAAGCGTACATGGGCCAGAAAGGGTCTACTGACTCATATGAGGGATGAATACGTTCCAGTGGCTGATAACCCAGTTGCTGCGGCCTATATTCAGAAAGGGATGGAGTGGGGGCAACAGAGATTTTTTGGGCTATGTTGGGGGCGCTGTTCATGGCGGAGAGTTGATGTAAGGTATTCATGATTTGAATAAGTCCAGTATCCCCATCCAAAACATGAGACATAGCATTATATAGTTCCTGATATGGTTTGACAGCCGCTGTCATGCTATACCTACATCCTCAGTGGTCAAAATATTAGCCCCAAGTAGAACGTGTGTTTCCGCTGAAAACCACTCAGCAAATTCCAACAGGGTCTCATTTTGGTAAAACTGTATAGTCATAAAATTGGCTTTCCATTGAGACATCTTAGTAGCGCCCCCAAACAGCCAGATAACAATCACTTTTACTTGTGCATAAGACACCAAGCTATTTGGAATATAGCAGGTCACTTGATTAGCGCTTTCCACATCTAAAGCGGACAGCAAAAACTTCACTTTTTGTTGATTGGTAGCCCCTTCCACAGCAAATTCAAAATGTTTAAAGTAACCATGTAGGTTCCTGTCATGACTGAAAGGAGGTAATTTTATGATATGAACAAATTCGCTTTGCTCTAGGTTCCTGCTTCAAGGGGCAAGCAAATTGTTTTTGGAGGACTATGGGAACCATCATTTTGTGCGTTATCATACAGCTGGCCAGATGACCTTGAACCCATCAAAAAAAGAATTGGGAGAAGTTGTGTCATGCGGGGGGTTCATCTTATGGCTCGATGGATATTTGTTTGCTGATCCCTAACATTCTTCCCCAAGTCACCACTAACTGCCCCATTCCCCCCAGCTCCAGTACGCCCCACAAACTGTTTGTTGACCAACTGCTCCGCTTTAACCAAATAACATTTACACCATCCATCCTGAAATTCCTGTTGCAGTGTTACATATTGATGTTGCAATTCCTGGTGGAATTCCCTTTCTTTCTTCAGTTTTTATTCCACAGCTTGTAATTGCAAAAGAACTTCCTCGATTATATTCTTCAGGTGGGTTTGCTGTTGACTTGTGTTTTCTGCTTGCAGATTGCATTGTTTAATTGGTTAACAAGGGAGGATTGTTCCCATACTGATTCCTCATTGGCCTGTTGAAGGGTATCAAGGCGCTCTTTCATGTCCACATACTCTCTTGTCTCACCAATTGGAAGAGGAAAGTCTCATTGGCGCTCAGCCTGACTAATGACTTTCGGTTGTGTAACTTGACAAACAAGCTGGAGATACCCGGGAGATGTTGACTGAAGGGTAATCACGTTATCTGTCGTTCTCTGGGTATTCCATTCAATACAGAGTTGGTTTACTTCTGTCAATAGAGAGCTGACTTGGGCCACCACTTGCTGTTCCATCAGGGTCATTCTTTCCTTGAGCTAAGCAATCATGGCTTAAAGAGCTTCCACCCATCCAGCTAGCTCCATCATAAAATGCTCAGTATTATTCCCCAAGGTTGTTACATCCTGAATCCACTCCGCTGATAGGCCATTCTGATCTAGAAATTCTCTTTTTTATTTAATCGAGGTAAGCTGACCAGGGGATGGACACTACCAAACTAAAACTAATAATAATAATAAAAAACAATTCAAACAAAACGCCCAAAATGGATAGATCAATTGAATTGTACCTAACAAAATATCCAACCAGGTGGGCAGCAAATACTGCTATCCCTCCATGGTGGATGGAAAGGGGGATCAGGGGGCTCGTCTTCAGCCGCATCCATCTCATTCCAGAGTAAGGTGCATGTTAAGGCAGATAGTAAGGGTGTGGGGGCATTGGCGGCATGGGGTTCAATATCCTTGATGACTGAAACTTCCAAATAGTTGCCAGCCATCATTATACCAATGATGTATTTGCCCAAAGCGTCTTCAGCTTTGAAGCGGGCATCTGGGAATTTAACGAATGTGGCAATTCTGGTTCAGGTTATTTTTGCTTTTGGATTCCATGCTACTGTTATCACATTCTGGATGGCTTCAGTGACGTTTTTGTGTAAATTTCATGTTGATCTTACTTTGTGCAGTAATATTTGTGGGGATGACGGGAGGTGGAATTCCTCCTGCAAGCACAGCCACAGATTTAGCGGCAGCTTTGTGAAGCGGATGGCGATCTGGTATGGCGGCTGCTTTTACTGTAAGCTGGTGGTCGCTGTAGAACAGTTTGGCATTAGGTTGTGGGACATATTTCTGAGGTGGGAATTTTGAATCCCATTCTGCGTTACAGAGCCGCTCAGGTTGCAGTGTCAGTTCTTCAATGACGTTAACTTATTTTTCAATTTCATCCAATAATTCCCATGGATTTTGGTTGAATTGGATTGGGACATCACCATACGGTTGAGGTTTATTCAATTCATTTGCAGATGCATGGGACCAAACTGGGATCCAATCTGATGTTTTTTTGGATGAATTGTTTATGGCATTGGGGCAAGGTGGGTGATGATTGGTGGCTGTAGGTGCAGCTGCAGCATCAGGTATTGGAGGAGGGGAATGTAGGATTGTACCCCATGTTGAAGTTGGCGTGGGGTGGCAGCAGATTGGTGGGCATTGGGCAAACTTTTGGCATTGGCAGAAGTTTCTGAGTATGGGAATTTATGTTTTGAGTGGTCTAACTCAAAACAGGATGGACAAATCGTCTGTCCGCCCTCAACACGGGCCCAGAACGGATGGTCAGGGGCAGATGGGATGGTGGCACGAGGGGGAATTGCCAAAAGAAATTTTTGTAAATTCAGGGCTGATTGTGGCATACGCCCAAGGCCCAGAGAGGCGTGTGGCCCCATTTGGGACCACAAATTGTAAGATGGGGTTAGAGCCATAGGCTGCCAAACCTTCCATCAGCTCCTGGTGGAGCACTTTGGGGGGAGGTGGGTGGGCAAACCAGCGAACTGGACCACCAAGGTGGTGTCCGTTGGGAGCTGGGTACAAGTTGTTTGGAGAGGAATATTGTTAAAATTAATGGCACTGTTGACGCAGTGGCTTCATCAGCTTCACAGGGGAAGCCAAGATCAAAGTACCCCTTATAGGGGCGGAAGTCAATAAAACAGGCTGGTGTCATCACCGCCTGAGCCATTTTGATAATGGCTTGGTTGTCATAGGGGAAGAATTTCCCATATTTGACCCTAAGGCTGAAATGCATGTTGCTCTGGGGGAGCACCAGGGGGCAGCGAGGGAACCGCTTGAGTTCAGGCGAGATGGGAATCAAGATCCTTGGGAGGAACAAATCATCCCAAGGGTTTGGAATGACTGGGTGAGCCAGTCTGAGCGCGTTTTCCTGTCAGAAGGAAATTGGAGGGGAGTTTTGCCGCTGCCCCATGCTGGGACAGTCAGCAGGGGATCTGATGACATTGAAGAAAGACTTCAGTGAGCGATTAAGTGATTGCTTTTAATTTACTAAAATCAATTTGCTCAGAAAGTTACGCCAATCAGAGAGAGATCTTAGAAGTTCTCTTATTACACAAGGTAATTCTGAAAATAACTGTGGTACCAGAATTTTAAATCAATGGTGGATGTCTCCAACACAATGATCCATTTGTGCCAGCGCCCCTTGTATTTCTAAAATTAATGATCAAGGCAGTTAAGCAGGAGGTGAGTATCGTGCTGCTGTGCTTGTACAAACTATAATACATCTCCAATTTCAATATTATGGCGAGCCAGATCATGCAGTAGCTGGAGAATCGAAGGTTGTATATAAGTGACTAAATATTCCTTAATTCTGTGGGTACCAAGGTGGTGAGCTAACCCCGTAGTAGTTGCATCCAAATAAGACATGTACAGCGTGTATCAATTTTCTTGATAGCATTGATTGTAGAACAGACTCAGGGCATTTTCCCCAGTCTCATCCTTGTATAGGCAATATCCATGCAACAGCCATTCCATAGTACTTCTCAGTTGTTGGGGATTCACATTTGTGGAGCGTCCTTGTTGGTTGGTTGTCAGCTCCTGGCAATTCTCTAATTGCAAATTAATCATAACTTCATCATCCCCTGGTTTGGTAACAGTAAATAATGTTGGTTTGGGGTTAAGTGCCTCCTGGGCTTCTTCAGCATACCGCGCCCAGAATCCAATCAGGTTATGTCAAAACAAATGAGGACTCGTCATTGTTTTTTACCAAACTATAGTTGCTAAGTGGCCCCTGTAGTGAGCACCACTGTTAAGTCTTGGTGTCTGGGCTCGATTCCGCTGAGTTGGATTTGCACAGGGTATTAGACACTGAGCAACCAAATTGAATGATATGAGGATTGCTGACTTCTTAATAAAACTTTGATAGAATATATACGGAGCTATTGCCCCTTATTTCCTACCTTTATTTTTAATATAACTCGCAGACTTTTCTGTGCTTCTCTTTCCCTCATAAAAGACCCCTCCCTTTAATCTTCCATGAGACTCTTTATACCTTGGTTCCTCAGCTAGATGCAGCTTCAGCTTGGTAATCTTCTATTTCTCTTCCTTTTTGAGTTACTCTTGTTTGGATCAGATCTCAGCATAAATCCTCTCAATTCGCCAAATGTCATCATCTTGATTGATTATAATTCATGTATCCCTTTTTTGTAAATCTTGAGACTCATCTAAAACCTTCTCAGATTAAAAGATATGGGTAGCATATTGTCAAGTCATATCAACTTCCTGACAGGGTTCATCTTAAGCTGGATTTGGTTTGAAACTTCTGACTCTTATATCCTTTTAAACAGAAGTTTTTATCATGCACCAGTTAATAGTGGTAAAGTATATGCTATTAGGTACCCTACAGATAACAAGGTACAATGGATGTCACAAGATCAAGAACAGGACACATTAAGATGGAATAGAGCGCTTTTCTTTCTCGTAACAATCACTTTAGTTACTATGTTTTGATTCGAACAGCAAATTTGGATAATCACACACAGAAAAGATGGGCGACTTTAATAACAAAAATAATACAACATGGGCGAGCGTCGCGGCAAGCGGTGCACTTAACGGTGCAACTAAGGGCAAGAAACGCCCTGGAGGGGGACCAGGAATCCAATCTGCAAAGAAATCGCAAACTCAGACACCATCTGGGTTTATGGTAACTACTGTAAAGCATGCGCAATACATGTACATTCAATTCAACCAACCTTTGTCAAAGGTGGAACACGGGATCAGACTCTTCCTTGGGGATGAGTCACCAACCCTGTGGGAGAAAACATGTGAGGCACAGCCCTCACTTTTCCCTCACGCGGTGTACATAGCCACCAACAACATGGGACATGGCTGGATCAATATTGGTTTTGAAACAGCTGATGAAGCCAATGCTGCAGCAAAAATCTGCGTGGAAATTGCCCTCCCTGAGGGCAAAAAAATTGTGCGCACCGCGCGCACCAGATGGAACAAAGCAAAAACTTTTTTAATATCCTTTGACTCACTCCCCACCAACCTTCCATGTAAGGTAATCGAGGAGGAGCTCCGCAAAGGTCTTGTGGCCTATGGAGAAATTCAACAACTTGAATTACAGCGATTTCGCTTAATGCCCAACCTGTGCATGGGCAAAGCTATCGATGTAATCAACCCCTTCCCAGAAGTGGAAGAGGATTTATCCAGAATTCCCCGCGCAGCAGAATTTCACTTTGCAGATGGGGGCCAGTCAGCTGCATTCTGAGTTACACCGGAATGCGCACCACCCATTTGCAACCACTGTGGATCACTGGGCCACAAGGAACATGCATTCCCTGTAAAAGAGGGCTTAATGGAAAATGATTTTTGTGAAGAAGCTATGGACGAAGATAATGAAAACTTCGCCAAGATGACTGATGGCCACCACCCATTCCGCTGGGGTGAAGATGGACTATACTCCATCGTGGACCCAGTTACAAGTAAACAGCGTAAAGCAGCACAAAAAGCCCGCAAGAGAGCAGCGGCTGAAGCGGCGGCACACGCGGAATCCGCCATTAACCACAGACAAATTCAGGAGGATATTTCAGATATTCACCGAACCAACCAATCAGAACAATATGCTCAGGTTGAAAAGTTTCACAGTAACCAGACTGAGCCACAAAGCGTCATCAGCCATGCACATACTGAGGAACAATGCAACCACAATTTGGTTGAAAATGCGGTGCACAATGCAACAAAGTTGGACCTCAAAAATATAAAATCCAATCAACAACCCGCATAAAATCAACATGAGACCTGTGCAGGAAAAGTTGACGCAAATGCAAAAAACTGCAATTCCCTTGAATCATTGGGTCAGATCAAGGGAACCAACAATGGCAGTGAAAGAGTTGGATTACAGATGTGGAGCATGGCCAAAATGAGCTGTGGTGGGATAGGACCAGAGGGTCCTCCCAACTGCTCCTGAGGCGCCGCAGGCACCTCAGTGTCATTAGGGACATTAAACATTGTGGGAGCCAGGGCTCATACGTCCCAAGCCAAAAAGCTGGCATTCCTGCGAAAACCTCTTGTAGACATCTTGGCCATCCAAGAAACCCACTGCCTACAAGGGGAAGAAGAATCCTGGTCAACCAGGGTCGCACCATCACAATCATTATGGACGTCTCACTGTGGGGTGATAGTCCAAAACAACAAAAAATTTAAAATTACAAATTCATCATCACACTTGCATGGTCAAGTCTTGGTAGCAACAATCACATGCCAAGATAAAATAATTTCGTTAGCATGTATCTATGCACCGTGCACTGCAACTGAGAGAAAAAAATTTTTTGAAAAAATTTTTACCCTCACCCTCCCACCAGATATCATCATGTTAGGCGATTTCAACTGCTGGGATAACCCCAATACAGATTGATGGCCTAATCCCAGGGGATACCCACCTGGACACATTGAATATCGCACAATGAAGACATCTCTTGGCTTACAGGATGCTCTTCCTCCCAATTCACCAATCCTTCCCCATATGACAAGACCCAACATACGTGAGGGAGCGCTCATATTGATGAGTTGCATTGACCACATCCTCGTCCCACAATCCCACCGCTCAAGAATCTCTAAATTTATAACAAAAAAGATCAATTTTTCTGATCACCAATTATTTACGGTGCAGTTAGCACCAACCCAATTCCACACACAGGTGTCGCCTTGGAGAAAGCTTCACCCAGAAAATATAAGATTGCCTGAGATATCTGACTGGGTTGAAAACAAGGCTACAAACCCAGAATTTACAGCCCCATTCACTTCAGATCCCATTGGAACATGGGAAAATTTCAAAAAAGATCTAATCAACAAAACCTGACATATTGCATCACATAAGTACACCGCGGACACAGCCACAATCAAGCGTACCTTGGCAGAACTAGACCACCTGGAAATAAATACTCCAAGATCTGGCTATAGCCCTAATTATAGACGCAAATGGGTAGAAATTTCAGCCTGACTTAACAATCTCATCTTTGAACACCAACACAGAATCAAAGTATTGAACAAAGGTAAGTTCATAAAGGAAGGTGAAACCTGTTCAACATACTTTTTCTGCCAATTTTACTCCCGTGGAAACCAGCCCACATGCACACAGGTCCGCAAGACCAACGGCACTGTGGCAACTGACCCTGAGGAGGTCAAAGCAGAAGTACACCGCTATTACACCAAATTATATCATGATATGCCAACAGATCCACAAAAAATTAAAGAATTTATTCAAACTGCCAAGATACAAAGTACACCACCAAATTACAATATACTATCCCTTATCACACGGGAGGAGCTTTGGGAAACAATTCGCGGTGCACCACGTAGGAAATGCCCAGGGCCTGATGGGATACCCTACAAATTTTACAAAAAACTTTTTCAACAAATCGCCCCCCTCCTATTGGCGTCAATGAACCAGAGTTTGTTGGAAACACGCCTATTACCAGGAGGCCATAATCCTACGTTATAACCTTGTATAAAAAGGGTGACAAGTTGGACCTGGCCAACTGGCGCCCAATTGCACTCTCCAACACTAACACAAAAATTCTAACAAAAATTGTAGCAGCTAAATTTAGGCGCAATTGCATCTGACGTCCTATCACCCAACCAGTTTGGGTTTATACCAGGGCTTTCAATATGGAACAACATTCACCCTGTTGCAAATATTTGCCAATCCAAAGCAACTGGTGCCCTGGTCTTCTTAGATCAGGAAAAGGCGTATGACCGTGTTAGCTGGCCATACCTAAAAGAATGTCTACGTGCCTTCAAACTCCCACCAAGATTCATAAAATGGGCGATGCTCCTAACAGAATCTGCAACCATGGCTGTATGCGGCCCTGGATTCCTAACAAACAAGATTAAACTACACAGAGGGCTCAAACAAGGGGATCCCTTTCAGCCCACTGCTATACAACTTAAGCTTTGACCCGCTCCTCCGAGTAACTGACTCACGTCTCATGGGGATAACTGCACAAGGACAACCAACAGTCAAGATACTGGCCTTTGCAGATGACTGCGTAGCAAATATAGCAAATAATGAAGATGCCCGACAGCTGGAACACACTCTAGAGAAATACTTCAAGGTGAGCAATGCATCACTCAACAAAAGGAAGACAGAAATCATCCTCTTAGGCAAATACACAAACAATTGGGCCACAACATCAGAACCTCACACCAACACTTGAAGAAAAAACCCAATTATATTGCCCTTTGCAACACCTCCCACCACCACTCCTGTCCAACACCTTGGAATCTGGCTAGAATCAAGGGGATATGCTAATGAGACAATGGAAAGTAACCTGTTACAACGGGTATCCAAACGCGTCGCCTCCCTCAAGGGAAGAACCCCAGGACTAACAGGACGAGTTACAGTTGCTAACTCGCTCATCCTCCCAATACTGTGGTACCAGGCCCATGCAATAGCCTTCTCACCTACCTTTATAACCTCAATTCGCGCGCTTATCCAGGGCTGGCTGTGGCCTGGCTCTCACCCTCCTATACAGATGGAAACACTATTTGGCCCACGCTCAAGCGGAGGCATGGGACTAATAGATTTTGAGAGCCATGCCAATCACATCCTAGGTACCTGGATAAAGGAAATCCTTGCTCCAGACCTCCTGCAACAACATTGGTCCAGAGCAGCAAGGACTAACTTTGCACAGGCGCTCAAATTAACCAACCCACATAGTCCACCCAGACTACTTTCATACCTTGCCAAGCACCCTACTGCAACGGGTCCACATGGAACCTCCCCTCATTTCAAACATATCCTCCGAACTATCCGCTGTATGGGATGGACCATAGAGAACATGGGTACTATACAGGGAAGGGGACGACCCAGCCCCCAATTCAAATTAAGAAACCCAGAAAACCACCCCCAGAGGGATATGCTCGCAACAACCCCAAGCATAGCTAGGATAGAATACCTAGATATGCTGGACATTTCCTATGATTTAACCACACAGAAAGCAATGTGGAAAATGACACACCATTCACTCCTACAACCAAGGATAAGAGCAAACGCCTGGCGCTGTTTGAGAAGGACCTATAGGACAGCAGACCGCTCCAACTCCCTCCACAAAACATGTGCAGTATGTGGAGGGGAGGGATCCCTACATCACCGCCTAGAAACATGCCCCCCAACCAAAGCTATATGGCAGGAAGTCGCACGCCTGCTCAAGATTCAAAACGAACAGGAATTCCTTATATCAAAGAGTATCTTCGCGCTCCAGACCGAGTCACCAATCCCATCTACACTCCGCTCCCTAATAATACCCATTGCAATGTGGACAATACATACGATTGCATTAGATGCGTTCAAGGGCACGGTCCCAACCATTCATGGGATTATTAACAGATTCCATGTCCACTTACTAGAGCACTTCCAAGCCTGGCTCTATGGATATATGAGACCAAGACAAAAAGCGCTCATAGAATCATGGTTCCCACTCTGGTTCCTCCACACAGACCCTTTCCTTCACACCTGCTCCATAGCAGGGGAAACCCCCTCAGAGCAATGCACCAACCCCCCCATACCTGTCAGTCCCGCTGGCAACAGGGATAACTTGAGTACCCTGGGGTGACCAATTTTTATATTTCTTAGTTATTCTCTTAGTTTCACATATATTTGGTAATGTCTGTCCCCTGGTCAGCTTACCTCGGTTAAATAAAAAGATGGAATAGAGCATCATCATCTATATCTCATTGTATTTAAAAAAATGGGGCAATTGCTCTATCTTATCAATAGTCAAATCGCTAGGGCGTTAATTAAACTTAAACTCACATGGTTGCAAAAATGGTGTTATTAATGCAAATCCCTTTGTGCTTAGAAGTCTAATACTCAAAGATTCTTTATTTTCCCGCTAAGCATAACATTTCTGAGAGAACTACAAAAAGCAAAGCAGACTAAACACCAACTTCGCTCCAGCCAGCCAGTCTCCCAATGTCCTGGTTTCTCTGCCAGCTGCTCCCAGGTTGGGCAGCGGCAATACACCACCTAGCATCTTCCATTAAGCAGGAAAACAAACTCATACCAGATCATCCAGTCTGCCCAGATCCTGGGGCCAGTTCACACTGCCCAAGGATCTTGACATCCACTTCTCTAGTACCCAGGCAGTTCCTCAAAGTCCCCTGGTGCTTCCCCCAGAGCAGCATTCGTCTTGGCCAAAGGGCGAATATGAAGTTATTCCCATACCACAATAAACAAAAATATCAATTTAGCTCAATCTGTGATGGAACCTGCCAGCTTTATTAACTTTTACACCTACTGGTGTTTTTCAATCTTGGCTTCACTAGTGAAGCTGATACCATGACTTTAACAATTGTGTCCCCGGTGTTCCAGGGCACCCCTCTACCCACCACTCATACCTGGCTTCCTTCAGACACCGCTATGGTGGTTTAGCTATTAGCTTTGTCTTCCCACCTTTTCACTCGGTGCTCCATCAGGAGAGGAGAGTTGTTTGACATTCATGGCTTGGACCCCTCCTTCACTTTGTGGTCTTAAAATGGAGCCAAGGTTCTTGTTTTTCCTTGGGAGTTTGCCATGATATGTAAAAATCTAATCAAATCTCCCTGCTGATTCTCCCACGTTTAGTTCTCCCTTCTGCCCATGACCATACCTTATGGGCCCATGTTGAGGGCGTATGGACGATCTGTCCAGCTTGTTTTGAGTTGGACCACTTGAAACGCAAATGACCATACGTTGTTACTTTCATTGGCTCCAAGTTCACCTCTGTCAGTGCCCAACCTGCCGCCAATCCTGAAGAATTTTCTGTTTGGGGCGCATTCTGTACCTTTCCCCAAAGCCTGCTGTTGCCATGGTTCCCATAGAAGCCAATCAGGCTCCACATCAGCCCACACCCACACCTATCCCAGCCAATCAGGAAGTGGCTTGGACTAAAGTTTAATCACATGCTTCCTCCCATTTTTCATCCAAAAACGAAACCTTTGCTAAAACCTGATCCATTATAATCAGAATTTTTGGGCCTTATTTGCTGAGGTTTCTAAATTGGGCAAAATTATTGAACTATCTTCATTAACCATTGAACGATTTTTACAAACATATTATGACTAACAGTTCCCCCATCAGCACTATATTCATCAAAAGAACTCAGTGCCGTTCTGCTCCAACTATCAGCTTGCTGTTAAAGCAGCTTCCTAGCCTGACTGCCATCCTCTATGCAAAGCTGTTGCCATGTCAGTGGCTATGCTAGCCGCCATTGTTTCCTCCCTATTATCCCAGATCACCTCTCCACAGCAGGTAAGCAGGATATCCTCAGAAATCTTAAGATCGCCAATGAAACAATCTTGTGTGTCATTGCATTGGCCATGAACCCCAAGGAAAAGATTCCTTACACTAACATTGCCACATTCATAAAACCCCATTGTCAGACATTCTCTTTCTTGACTTCAGAAAAAGAATGTTGGAAGTATTAGGGCTCCCAAATCTGCCAATATGATTGGCCCATCACCTGCCCAATTTATAGATAATATTGTGGATATTAATGATAGTACCCACAGTGAAAAGACCTTAGTGGATTCTCAGTGGAATCCTAATAACCAGAATAATACGATTTACCATAATAATTGGCTTAAAAAAGTAAATACTAACTATAGGATTACTCTGACTCCTCAGTCGAATCTGAGGAGTATAATGTTGCATGGATCAGAACCTCCACAAGGCAAGAGGATGTTACCCGTCGATGATTGGGTGTGAGTTAACCAATAATTATCATCCAAGTCTAACCACCGCCAAGGTGCAAAGATTTTACTTGAGGATGATAGGGTAACGATTAGCCAATCATTACCATCTGAGTCCATCCATCGCCAAGTTACCCAATCATTACCAGTCAAGTCTGACCACTGCTGAGGTGAAAAGATTTTACTCGCTGGTGATTGGATACAATTCATCCAATTGTTACCGCACAGGTCAGTTTTGCCTCAAAAATTTTCATTTTTGAAAAGTATATGCCAAAAACCTATATTCCCAAATTTAGACAACCTGAGCTTTACATTCTTTTAACTCAAATATTGATGGTCTCAAAAATTGAACTAGTTTAAATAGGAAAAGCTAGTATTGACAAGGGGCCTTTCTTAGTTTTACCGCTTAAATAATAAAAAATATAAAAAACTTTAAATAAACATTATTTAAACTTTTATTAAAAAGCAAGTTTCTCACTCTGAGGAATTATTTGTGGCCTCCATTTGCGGATCCCACAAATTGGTGCTCACTACAGGGGTCAAGCCCCCTGCATACTTTGATAAGTATTAAAAAAGAAATGGAGACTGTCGCTGTGAGCAGCTCTCCTGACTTGCAAATAGTTGCTCTTGAGAAGCAACTAGCCAGCTCTTTCTCCCGGCTCAAAAAGTTAGAGCAACGGCCATTCAGACTACCCATGAAGGACAGATACACCCCTGGTGAAGGGAGTGTTGCCTCCTTCTTGTATGTTTATGAAGCTGCGATGGATGGCGCTACTGACAAACAAAAAGTTCAGTACATCCTTTCCTGTCTAAGCCACCAAGCTCAAGAGTTGTTTATCCCTCACTTGGATCCTCAGCACACTTGGCCAGATGTCAAGAAGGCCCTCTTGGCTGAATTTAGGTCCCAGAAGAGCTTACACCGGGCAAAACAGGCCTTTTTGCGCCTCACCATGTATGAGGGTGAAACCTTTGTTAGTTTCGCTGAGCGGTACTATCTCACCGCTCAAAGGTTGGCTACGTCTAACCTACTAACCCTAGATGACGCCATCGCCGCTCTCTTAACAGGGTTAGCTTCACAACTTCTCTTGCTAGGCATATCATCTCGGTGAAACGCCACTTCACAACTATCTGCAATATAAAAGAGGCTTTGTTGGACGTTGCCCATATCCCTTTATGTGGCCCTACCTATGATGAGGAGGCGCCACCATCTGCTCTAACCCTTGATGAGCTGGATCCCGCTGAACCGTTGGAGGTGAGGCCACCTGTGCTTATCCTCCCCCCAAAACCTGCTTCATCGGTGCATCTTAAAACGGACATTCCTCATCCATGCTTAGTGGAGATCCCCACTGTGGATTCCTCTTCAGCTCGATCAATAGGTGTGCGTTTTAAGGGTATGTCCTCCAGGACTACTGGAGTTAAGAAATTCCAGTTAAAGCAAAGCAAATTACCCCACCTCTCATGGCTGACTCCACCACTTTCAATTACAACCTTGCCTATGGTTGAGAACACCCTTGAGGCCGACTCTGAGGGGGTTATGATAACGTCAGGTACTACTTGCTGGGAGCTCCCTCAGAAGTGGAGGTTCCTGATTGCCTGAATGCTGGAGGAGTAGATGAGGCCACCATACCTGAGGACACTTACCTCCTTCAAGTCCTAGGGGAGCCCATCAAAACTGATACTGCCAGCAACGCTGACGAGGTGTTGTCTCATATTATTTGCCCTATCCAGCGTGGCCATACCATGCAGTCCATCCAAGAATAACCCCAATACTGCGTGCAAATTAGCCTCCAACCTCCGTCTTAAGGAGGTCTTAGCACTATTGCCCACTTCTGGGGGGATACTTACAAAGGTCAAAGTGGTTATCCAAAAAGTTCAGGTGATGGCCATCCTAGATACTGGCTCCCCAGTGAACATCATCTCTTCTAAGTTGATGAAAAAGATCCAACTTGCACCTGATTTGGATTACAACCAAGACTTTGGAACTGCCAATCCTAATAACACCTGTGCACTAGGTGCTTACTCATCCCTTCCCATTCCTATTGGGAAGCTTATTCTATCAGCCCCCACAGTGGCTTTGGATAATAACGATTATGATTTGCTTATAGGTACTCAGTTCATGATTGAGTATGAAGGCATTATCAATATGAAGCTAGAGACCCTATCTTTACTGAACTACAACGTTCCATTAGTTTTATCCAGCGAAGAACACCCCTCTTCCGCTTTGCCTTATGTCACCTCCGGGTGCAACACTAAGAAATCGCTCAATTCAGTGGAGGCTAGCAATGGTATTCCAAATTTTGTGGCAGATGAGGTGGTGAGTAAGCCAGGAGAATTATGAGTGGTTGACACGAAAATCACATCCCAAAACCCCTCCACACTTTTAAGTAAGACCAACTAAAAGGAAAAGTACAGGCTCTTAAAGTACAGCCTAAAAAAGAGAATTCTACCTTAAAACCCGCGGAGGCAACTGTTTCTCATCCCAAGGCTTGAAAGAATTGCTCTTCCAAGGATGCTACCCCTTGCAAACCTCAGTCTAAATCTTCACGCAGTAAGGATGAAAAATTATATGCTGGAAAGACTAGCCAAACAAAAACAGTGACTAACAAAGGCCAAGCTGCCAACGAGCTCTGAGCTCCTCTACCTTCTTATCAAGTATTGGATAGGGTTTTATATCACTGCAATCGTACAACTCCCCAAAATGGAAAACTTGGATCAAATTGGGAGGGGCCCTATACCATCATACATAAGAGAGGAGATGAGTATTCCATAAAGTCTTTGGCTATAAAAATTATCCTAATTTGGGTACATGGCTGCAACCTTTGACCCTACACCCCTTCCAACATTCTTGAGGGGGCAAAGTCAGACATTCTAATTCTCAACTTCAGAAAAAGAATGTTGGAAGTATTAGGGCTCCCAAATCTGCCAATATGATTGGCATATCACCTGCCCAATTTATAGATAATATTGTGGATATTAATGATAGGAGTACCCACTTTGAAAAGATCTTAGTGGATTTTTGGTGGAATCCTAATAACTGGAATAATATGATTTACCATAAGAATTGGCTTAAAAAAGTAAATACTAACTATAGGATTACTCTGACTCCTCAGTCAAATCTGAGGAGTATAATGTTGCATGGATTGGAACCTCCACAAGGCAAGAGGATGTTACCCACCGATGATTGGGTGCGAGTTAACCTTTCATTATCATCCAAGTCTAACCACCACTGGGGTGCAAAGATTTTACTCAAGGGTGATAGGGTAACAATTAGCCAATCATTACCATCCAGGTCCATCCATTGCCAAGTTACCCAATCATTACCAGTCAAGTCTGACCACTGCTGAGGTGAAAAGATTTTACTCGCTGGTGATTGGATACAATTCATCCAATTATTACTGCACGGGTCAGTTTTTCCTCAAAAATTTTCATCTTTTATCTTATAGGCCAAAAACCTATATTCCCTAATTTAGACAACTGAGCTTTGCATTCTTTTAAACTTGAATATTGATGGTCTCAAAAATCGAACTAGTTTAAATAGGAAAAGCTAGTATTGATAAGGGGGCCTTTCTTGGTACTACCACGCTTATAATAATAAAAAATATAAAAAACTTTAAATAAACATTTAAATTATACTTTTATTAAAAAGTAAGTTTCTTACTCTGAGGAATTATTTGTGGCCTCCATTTTTGGATCCCACGCTCATAAAGCACAGCTCCAGGCTGTGTAAGATATGATCATTCACATCACTGAATCTGCTGTAGCGCACAGTGACTAGCCTGGCATTCACTTTATAATAGACCCCCACACTTCTGATGCCCCTACTATCTTAATTTCCGTCTGGGCCTGCACTCTGCTAAAGTTGACAAATCTGTGGAGCCCCCTGACCCCCGTCCCCCTCCACCATGGTCATCTAATGCTTTGCTGTTGACAGACTGGTTGGTTTTGTTTAAGTTATGTTTCAGTGCCATTTGCTCATTTGAGCGTTTTGGCTCTTTTTATTTTTTATTGTTTCTCTTTTTGGTAATGTCCATCACCTGCTTTGCTTACCTCGAATTAACAATATTATTGAATTTTTTAGGTCTTTGGCCTGATTAAATTTATATCTGAAATCTAATATCATTTAATTAAATGTGATTATATAAATAAATTAGGAGCCCAAATTTTATGCTTCACTCATACTGTCATGGTCTAAGATAACTGAAAGAAGACTAGTCATGTAGACTGCTTACCTTAGCACCTCATTAATGGCCCAGCATGCCAAGGGCCCAGCCATACTAGTGACTTTTAGGTGTGGTGCTAGAAAATTAACTTGAGTAGAAAATTGCTTCATTGAAATACTAAAGACCCATAACAATCCAGGTGGTTGTGATGGGGGCAACCGCGGGTCATACTGTAGCAGACCCCATGGGCGGGAGAGGTAGGGAGGCTATTAACCCCTCAGAGATTAGTGGCTTTTTAATATTATGAGAGCCAGAATGAGTTGGTATGGGAACATAGCATGAGCAGATTGAAATAAATTTATGGTAGATCAGCAGGATACTAAAGTTAATGGCCTCAGTGGTGTGCATGGCAGATTAGCTGATGGGCTCAAGAAAGCCTTTGTATACAAATTCTGGTACTAAGCAAAGACCTGTTAGCTCAACGGATTGCAATGTTCACTTTATAAACTCTAGGACTGATTCACAGATTTTGGTGTGCAACTCAGGATACCAGTAATATAAGGCAAGACAAAAGGCGGTGGCGGACTTCAATGAAAAAATTAAAACAGGTTTTTTTTATAACCTAAAGGACAGAAAAATTAAGAGATAAACTGGAAGCCTACCCTAAGGAGGGTGTTTGCCTATATAGCGGAATGTAGGAGAATAAGAAATGAGCTTAAGATTTGTCAAGCGGCTAATCCTCTGCAGGGAACCTTATTTTATCAGGTTGGGCTTATATCTTTGGGTCAGGAAGTGATTAAGAGAGCACAGATTACTCCATAAAAATTGGTAGTACAAACTCATGGTCAGAGAAATCCTGAAGGATACAACTGATCTAGACAAATTTCACCAAACATGTAAACTACTATCACCAGTTTCACAAGAACCCATTATATTAATAAGACTGATCAAACAAAGATTGTTTCTAATCTGGGTGATTCGCAAGTTCAAACTGCAATCTGGACTATAATAACAACCTAATATGACTTATCAGGTGATGTAAGATTTATATGGGAGTTCATTCAGTGTTAGCATTTTCATGAGCTTTGTCAGTGACCTTTTTACCCTTATGGTGAGCCATGGGGTTCTACAAGAGCCATCTATGCTTTAAAAACTCTCCGCACATCCCACAATCAATTTCACAAGATCAGATGAGGAATGGTGCAGAGAGGGAGTTTTTGGAGCCAGTGCAAAAATTTACCGCTCATAAACTACGTGAGATAGGTCACTGATCTGGAAAAGAGGCTTTACTGGGGCTTGAAATCTTTTTCTATTGTGAGGAAACTTCTATCTATCCAGATGGATATGCTGTTCAGTGTCACTTACTCATACTAGGGCAAACCCCAACATATAGCTTGAAAATCTCAGCTGAATTTCCACAATCCCATAATAAGTAGCCCACTCTGTGGTCAGTTGCCTATTCAATTAATTTTTTTCTCTAGATTTTTTTTATAAATCTCAACATCCACGATCTTTGCTTTTCTTTTCACTCCCTCTAACCTAGGCGTATTTACTAAAAAACTTAAATTTTTCTCTGGATTGCCTTAGTGTAAAATCCCCTTCCAAGAATCAAAAATTGTGCTTTAAACCCAAGTTGAACTTAACCTTCTGACGAACTTTGTGCATAAACACCACACTTAGCCAAACTGAAACCAAAAGACTCTATCACCACAGTCAACCTTAAATATTTCTAAAGATTTCTTTCACGCTTACTTTTCTTGATACCACTTGCTAAAGAGCACTACTTAATATTGCTTCTATCCGACCTTTAGTGGATTAAGAGCATCAGTCCGTTGACCTGATGGCCCATCATCAAACAAAACATTATAAAAGTTTAATCATATGCCCTAAACTACAGATTCTAGAGAAGTTTTAATTTCCACTGCCTCTCATATCTCTATAATCCACCCACAAGACCTGAGTTTGCCTCACTACAGCCATCTGGCTTGTCATAAGGCTTTATTATGTTTTGTTAAAAATTTCTCACATGATCTTTAGGACCTCCTCTGTTAAAATTATCAGAGCAGCTGTGATCCTGACTTTCTGGAAACTTTGAGGTTACTTATCACACAAACTTGAAGCCAGTCTTCTTTTTAGACAAAAAAAAACTTTATGATATGAATGCCTTAAGCCTCATACTTTACCCTGGTCAAAAAAACTATTAAAATTAAAGACAACTAAAACATATGCCTATAAATATTCTATATATACTTTGATATATAGATGTATTTCTCAGATCCTATTAAAAATGATTTTAATAAAATCTGAGAACAAAAACTACCATATTTTTACATCACTAATGTAGAACTGTTTATAACGAGAAAAATAAAATTTCTTGCCTAAAATAAAGCTGTCCTATTTTAAAAATGCCTTTACCATAGCAGATATGGCATAAAAATTATAAATTATATTTCATTAAAACACATTTCCTGACTTTATTAATAAAGTGAAGCTACTATGGTAAATTGTGATAAAATAATTAAATAAAGATAATGAAAGAGCTAATTGATTTTATAGTAATAAAGCCTAGTAATACTGAAATATATTAAAGCTAAATCAGAACTACTAGAATATAGGATCTCAGGCAGCCACAGAAAAATCAAGCTAAGCTTTAAGGCCATTTTTTTAGTACTGGGTGGTATCAACCCAAGGGGGAATTACCAAATTTATCAAATCAAGACCAAGCTCCAGATGATAGAGGCAGTAAAAGGGATGGGTGAGAGTATTGAGAAGTCAAGGGGGTAATCCACCAGAGTTGAGCATCAGATTGGATGGATCTGCTGGCTGTTGGTGAGGTGGTGAATATTTTAATGGAATTACAAAAAAGCACCTGAAAATGGGTAAGTTTGTGTGGCATTGTACACAGCTGAGAGTCAAAAGCAGCACAGAGGTACAAATTATGGATAGTCCATATTGCGGCGGCAAACTTCAGGATTTTGAGATATCAGGGGCATTTGAGGAGCAAGTGGTTAAAATTAATATCATGAACTGGGTGCCTAAGCCAGGATTCCGCTCAGAGGAGTTTGCAGACAATTGTCCATAAGGGAGAAATGTGGGGCAGGTAAAGAATCAGAGAAAGTGGTGCACTTATCTCACTGCACAGTGGGCAGCTCCTGTGCTGGAATTTGGGGCCAGTTTAATCTCCTGTCCTGTACAAACAGTGGAAAAATCGTTAAAGCATTTTCAATAACTTTATAAAAGAATTGGGTGGCTATTGTCCCGCCAGAGCATCTTGAGATTGCATTTATTGGTGTGGGGCAGAGGTTTGTGGAGGTAAGTACAAATCTGGTGTCTGTACAAAGGGTGAGGCATGAGATGACAACCTTCATTTGTGGACTAGGGTGTGCCATGGCGGATGAGGCCAGGGACACCCATTTTATTAGTAAAATGTGGTACATGCATGCACCTACTTTCTTGAGGGCCAGGAGTGCTTAATTTTTACTTTAGGCTCAAGAATGGTTTAGGCAGTGGCTCAAGTAATATGTTAGCCTTTATCTAATGGATGTTGGAGAGGCTTGAGGGAGACCTAGGGAGGCTGCAAATGACTGGCGCAGATCCAGAGACCATTGTGGCATTGGGATCACATCCCAATAAATGACCGGCTTTAGGAACCTGGTGAGTATTGAGGTGGCGTGGTCCTTGGTGTAAGTCCAGGGGAGCGTCCCCTCTGCCTAGACTGGATGGTGTTCCGTTCTCCTCAAAAAAGATTCAAGAAGGTCAGCAGTCCCTCTCATCTCACAGGGCAGTTTCGCTCATGTGGTTGATGAGCGTTGGGTGATGGCTTCCCAATGAAGATTCCACTACCTGTCCCCACAATTCTTTCTTCCAAATTAGTATGACAAACAAGAAATTTGTGCTGAAATATACAAAAACCTTAAACTCATGGAAACAAAGACCAATGGGTGTGCATGTTCAAGAAATAAAGTATCTTGGACAAAACCTCAGCCACATTTGCCAGCGGCATTGGGCCACTGGAAAATGATTTTGTTGGGTTAAACCAGCTTGAAAAACATTGGGAACAAAGCCAAACGGGCATGTACCTGCCAAAAAGAAAGTATACAGTATTGAATCCCAAGAAAAAACCACCTATGGCATTGGGTCACTGGAAAACGTTGTTGTTGATTTAGAATATGCCTCCAAAACTTAGGAAACAAAAACCTAACGCGTTTGTACCTTCTAAGATGAATGTGCCTAATGTTGGATATTTGACTAAACTTGCTAATGGCGCTGGGTCATTGTTGAAAGTTGCTGACAGCTTAGATCCTCCCTTCTCATATCAGGATCATATTTTGATGAATCTCTCTAGGCTGAATGGATGCCAAAAATGACCTGGTGCAGGCAGGTTGGGTACCCAGAACCTGTTCCTGACCTTTTGGGGCCACCCCTATGTGGGGTGGCCCTGGGATTTCCCATTGCACGTCGGGAAGACGCCATTGCACTAACCATCAAAAACGTGGTGAAGCTATAATTTGGGTGTCTGAGGCCAAATTGGTAGCGTCTTGGCCCACTGCTGACTCTTTCGTTGTCAATGCCAATTAGATTCATTTTCATTCCCCCACTTAAAGTTCGCCAGGTTAGGTCAAATCTTTTTTTAGCACTTGTGGTGCCCAGCCCAAAAAGGGGAGCCGCCACACATCTTTAATTGCAAATGGGCCAAACAAATGGATTTTTAGATATAAAAAACCTAATATGACACCTCAGTTAACAGCCTAGGAAGCCATATCAGAAGGTGAGGAAGCTTTGGGGAAACTTTTGTATAGCGCCCGCTTTATCTAGTAGAGTATGGTAGACAACATTGGGGTGGGAGCATCAGTGACATGAGGCATAAGAAGGTAAAAATATGGGTTTTTTGTTGATGAGGCCGGCAGTGTCCTTTGCCTCAACGTATTGAGCAAGTTGATGCTCAGCAAAAGTAATGAGAGCAGGCACACAAGTGAATGACTTGATGCGCCAGCTGGTTTTAAATAATTGGGTCAAAAAGAGAAGTTTTTTCTGCGTCAATGCAAGCGCAGCTTGCACCAAAATCAAACTCTTCAATCTAATACTTCACAACTACTCAAAATCATGGGGAAAATTTTGGGATAGGAATACCCTCAACAAGGGGCTCCACCGCCCTTGAAGTTAACTGACGATGTAGGGTGTCAGGTTAGGTCAAATCTCGAGGGCCCCAATTCCAAGCTTTACTAAGCTATTCCTTAAATCAATCGTCTATTCAAGAAGTCATAGCGTAATGAGAAAATTAAAGGTTGATTTTCTATTTCAAAAATCCAATGAAATACGTTTCTCAAATCTCATTTTTTATTATGATTGAACTCAAACCCCCAACGTGATCTTTTTTGTCAATTCACAAACCAGCAGGCCCTGGGCCCTGATAGCCTGGTTTGTAGCCAGGTCTTTTTCACATCTCTAATCCATTGTTGCTCGTTGGCAAACTTTTCCCTGCCCAACTAAACGTTGTTATTGTAGCATTGCCTCTGACATTTGTGCTCATTGTTTGGGTGTTTAAACACCTTGACTGGCAGGTCAGTCTAAAATTAACTCGCTGCCATCCTGACATATTTTACCGTCCATTAATTTCAGCCATTTCCACCCTCCCCGTTGAGATGGGCGCAGCTGTGGTCATTTACTATCAGATGAATAGGGCTGTGAAGGAGTTTTACTATGTCCTCACTGTTAGTGTTTCCAACACCTACTCAGCCCACCCTCAAAAATGGGCTTTTTACGCTTGAAGCTGCCAAGGTGGCCTTGATTTTGAATCCCAGCTCCAAATCAATATCTATTTTACCTCCAAAAGCCACTACAGCCCTTGCACCCATGTTATATAATATGAATCTCCACCTCATAAATCATCTGCCCCTGTTGAAAACTTTTGTTTCCCCCAATCTACTTGCAATCTCTTCTTTTTCAATGAACTTGACCGTATCTGCCAATAAACATAATTTCGCCTATTTTGTATTACCAATGAAAATTAGTGTTTGAGCACATCAAATGGCTTTGAGGCATTGGTGGACACTGGAGCAGCGGGTAACTTTATGAGCCTAGAGTTGGCCCGCCGGCTTGAACTTGACCTTGACTTGTGTCTTACAGTGATGGTCGCTTCGTCAGCCTCCCAGCCATCATATATTTTATGGCATCCAGTGCCTTTCTCGGTTCACCAGTTTAGATTTTCTGATTGATTCTCTACAATGCCTAACCTCATGTTCCCAGTAATCTTGGGTGTGGGCTGGTGGCGTCTGAAGCATGTAAGGATTCACCTTGAGTCTAATATGCTGTCAATCTCCAATGGTTGGATGGATGGTGAGTTTCCTTTAGTTAATACGCTTACTAAGGCTTAATGTCACAGTTAATTAATTCTTTTGATAACACTGTGGGTCTTCCATCAGATTTTCACATGCGTTGATGGGTTATCAAGGTATTTTCGACTCTGAGAAGGCAGACCGTCTTCCCCACATACAGAATTTGACTTGGGTTTAAGACTACGGTGCAGGTGGGGAACATAAACTGCTCACTATACTTGAATACAGCGGAGGAGGTTTCCCTTAATACATGGTTGGATGACATGCTTATGAAGGGTTGGCTCTTTAAAAAAACTTCCCCAGTTGCCTTTCCTATTGTCTTTGACAAGAAAGCTGATAGTTCCCTTTGTCCCTGTGTGTATTATGTCATCTTGATAAGGTTACAGCCCACGATCCCTGCCCTCTGCCTTTGGAACAGACAATCAAGCATGCGATTGCCAAATTGTGTGTGTTCTCAAAACTCGATCTTGTTAATGACTTTAATAAGATTTGGGTGAAGGAAGGTCAGGTTTGACTTTCTGCAATCTGTACAAAATGGGGCATCTTTCAATTTTGAGTAATGCCTTTTGGGTTAAGAATGCACCTGCCACGCTCCATAGAATGATCAATAGTGTGCAGGGTGACCTCTGATTCACCTGTGTGGTTGCATACATCAATGATATCTTGGTACACACCTAACAACCAAACAACATGTGAAGGACTTAGAAGCAGTAGTAGCTGCCTTACACAAGGCGGGCCTGTTTTTCAATGCCTCAAAATGAGATTTTCACAAGGAGGAGTTTACTTTCTTGGCCAATATCGTCAAAAAAATGGATACGCCATTCCCCTTAACAAGTTGGACGCCATCCGTGAATGGCCAACTCCAATGAACCAAAAGCAATTGAGAGCTTTTGGGCACTATCATTTTCTTAAAGAAATTCTCCCCTACCGGGGGGGGGGGGGGGGGGGGGGGGGGGGGGGGGGGGGGGGGGGGGGGGGGGGGGGGGGGGGGGGGGGGGGGGGGGGGGGGGGGGGGGGGGGTGACCCAGTTAGCCGCCACACTTCATCCGCTCATGGGGAAAATTGTTTCCTTTCGTTGAACGCCTGAGTGCAGCAGGCTTAGAGTTAATTAAAGAAATGTTCTTGTCACCCCCATCAAGAAGCATGCGGACCCAACCAAGCCCTATGTTGTAGCATGTGATGCCTCATCTGTTGCAGTAGGGGCTGTCTTGCTTCAGGAGCACAATGGGTTGGAACATCCGGATGCCTAGTTTTCCTCAAGTTCTCTCCCACTGAACAGTCCTGGGCCATCTATGATAAGGAGTTGGCAGCCATAGCATGGGCTTTGACCCATTAGGGTAACTCCTACAGGGCGCTCAACATGAGTTAACAGTGAGCATGGATCACCAAGCCCTCTTTTATTTTCGAAAGCCACAAAAGTTGGAACATTGGCAGACTCAAACCTATCAGGATTTGTGTAGTTTCAACTTCAAGTATGAGTTTGCTAAGGGAGTGTTAAATGTACTTCACAACTTTCTAAGTTGTAACCCTGCACATCACCCTGCTTACAAAGATGAGGCGGATCTGGTCACAGTAATTCCCACCACTCAGATTTTATACATTGCGCCTCCAGTGGTTTGACAATAGACTTGGCTCATGACTTGTCTCTTATTTCCTGAGTTTTAGCAGCACAAACGGCCCGTGCAGAAGGTTTGGCCCTTCTAAAGAGGTTGTCCCTCCCACTTCAAATATTTCCTATATTCCTTAGCTGAGGGCCTCATTTAAATTTTGGTCACAGGGTTAGGCTCCCACCTTCTTTGAGCTGAAGTGTTTCAGGCTCATCACGATCCCCGCAGTTGGGCATACTGAGAATAAGAATTGTATCACCTTAATCAAGAGTACCTATAATTGGGCTGCTTTGTCCAAGGATGTTCCATCCTGGATTGCAGACTGTGTAACTTGTGTGCAGGCCAAGTTTGACCGGTCAGGAAGAAAATTGTCTCCTTCACCCCTTACAACAGGCAGAGGGTCCATGGACATCAGTGCCCGTGGATCTTATTGTTAATTTTCCCTGTTCTAATGGGTTCACAGCGGTGATGGTGGTTGTCAATTGCTTTACAAAATTCTCACTATTCATTCCCTGCTCTTCTGCTATTGCTTCCAAGGAAACTGCCTGACTTTTTGTGCGCCATGTGGCTTATATGTTCAGTCTCCCACAGGAGATTGTCAATGACTGAGGGCCCCAGTTCACGGCACAATTATGAAAGCAGCTCCTGTCAGTCTTAAAATTTACGACTTGTTGTTCCGCTGAATAACGTCCCCAGTATGATGGACAAACTGAAAGGGTTAATCAGATCAAGGAACAGTACCTGCAGTGTTATGCTTCAGCCACACATGAAACCTGAACCGATGACCTTCCACATGCTCAGTTTGTGTGTTAAAATGGAACGCACGCCTCACTGGGTTTTCCACATATTAATTAACCTTTGGGTAAAACCCCTCATTTTCAGTTGTTCCATGCCTTCTCCCAGAGTACCAGCCACCACTGACCATACCAATCATATTTGGGTCACAAAGTCTTAGGTTCAGGAACATCTACCAAGGTTATGAGTGACTAAAAATGGTTTGCAGACCGTAAACAGCTCCTGGCACATGATATAAAGGTTGGATCATATGTCATGTTCTACATGCGCCATTTGAGGATTCAGGCGACTTCTTGGAAGTTTGCAAGTAAGCGTTCAGGTCCCCACTTGGTGGAGAAAGATTTGGGTAATGTCACTTTCCGTTTGAAAATACCACTCCAATGGAAGCAACACCCAGTCTTCCATTTGTCCCAGCTGTCCCCATTTAAGGTGGCAATCCCTCAGAAACAGAGTAAGTTATGATCGATGGTGTGGAGGATTCTGAAGTGGAGGGCATTCTGGCTTCCCAAAAATCTTGGCAAGCTGTCCAATATCTTGTCGCATGGAAAGGCTATCCATTTTATGAGAACAGTGGGTCAAGGCCTGAGACTGCGCAAACTTCCTGGAACTGGTTAAGGCTTTCCATGCCTCCCACCCAAATGCTCCATATCCTCCCCAAAAAATTGTTAATTAGAGGCGATTAAGTTGCTCAAAGCCCACAAATGTGGCTCTCAGGCTGTTCCCCAGTGGTGGCGACCCCTTTTGGCAAAAGTGAAGGGTAATGTAAGTCCAGGGGAGTGCCCCCTCTGCCTAGACTGAGTAGTGTTCCCAATTTTCTTGAAAAAGAGTTTAAAAAGTGCAGCATTCTCTCATCTCACAGAGCGATCTTGCTCATGTGGTTGATGAGCGGTGGGTGACGTCTCAACCGTTGAAGATTCCACCACTTGTCCCCACAATTTCTTCTGCTGGATTAGTATACAATTCAAAAAATTTGCTCTGAAATATCTGAAAACCTTAAAACCATGGCAACGAAGCCTGATGGGTGCACATGTTCAGGAAATAAAGTATCAAGGGTCAAATACTCATCCACACTTGCCAGCGGCATTGAGCCACTGAAAAATAATTTTGCCAGTTCAAAACCAGCTTCAAAAACATTAGAACAAAGCCTGACGTGTGTGTACTTGCCAAAAAGAAATGTGTCCAGTATCAGATCCCCAGCAAAAATAACCGATGGCATTGGGTCACTAGAAAACGGTGTTGTCAATTCAAAACCTGCCTCCAAAACTTTGGAAACAAAGCCATATGGGTTTGTACCTTCTAAGGTGAATGTGTCTAATGTTGTATCTTTGGCGAAACTTGCCAATGGCGTCTTGTCATTGTTAGAAGTCTCCGTCAGCTTAGAAAACTCCCCTCTAGTATCAGGATCGTTATTCAATAATTTTTTCTTGCATGGCCAAACAGACGCCAAAGTGACAGGGTCCAGGTGGGTTTTGGTACCTCAAACCCATTCCTGACCTCTTAGGACTGCCCCTATGTGGGGTGGCCCTGGGAGATTCCTGTTACCTGTCATGCTATACGCCATTGCACTAACCGTCAAAAACGTGGTAAAGCTGCAATTTGGGTGTCTGAGGCCGAATCAGCAGTTACTTGGCCTGTTGCTAACTCTTTTGATGTTGATTTCAATTAGGTTAATTTTCATTCCCCCATCTAAAGTTAGCAGTGTTAGGTTGAATCTTGAGGGCCCTGATCCCAAGATTTTCTAAGCTATTCCCTAAATAATTGTCTTTTTAAGCAGTCATAGCACACTGAGAAAATTGACGGTTGATTTTCTATCTTTACAAATCCAATAAAATCCCGTTTCCAAAATCTCATTTTTTTACTATAACAAAACTCAAGCCCCCCAGCCTAATCCAATTTTTTGTCAATTCACAAACCCGCGGGCCCAGAGGCTGTGATAGTTTGGTTTGTAGTTAGGTTTTTATTCACATTCAAACCCATTGTCGCTTGTTGAAAAATTTTCCCCGCACAACTAAACATTGTTATTGCAGCAATGCCTCTGATAATTAGGCTCGCTGTTTGGGTGTTATAACACATTGACTGGCAGGACACAATAAAACTAACTTGCTTTCATCCAGACACTTGGATCGAATAGTTACAGGCCATCTTTGCTGCAGGGTTTAGAAATTGTTGAAATAGAAGTGGGAGTTTAGTTGGATCCCCATATCCAGCAATGAAGTATCATGTTCAGTAACAAGTAGAAGCTGTCTGTGAAGGGCAGACATGGGTGAGGAACCATTAACTTAACAGCAGAAAAACATCTGCTATCAGGGCCATTTCTGAGGGGTAATGTTCCAGTGGTTCAAGCTAGCTATATGGAAATTTCTCGTTTATTGTACAAAATCCTTATTATCCTTAATTGTGACCCCTTGGTGTGTGGTTATGACACCTAGGTGATAGAAAGTGTTTTGAGTGTGCTCTAGTCCAAGAGGGGGAGGAAAAGAGGGGACATAACTCATTCTATAGTGTTTTTTGTTGTGTTAACTTTTATGTTGGACGCCTTGGAATAGAAGTTGAGGGCATTAACGATTAGGTTAAGGTCCTATTTGCATACAACTGGCACCACGTATAGTCTACAAAGGCTTTGGTGTGGGTCAAAGGCTTCTGTGCACTTGAATTCATACGGGTTATTCATGGAGTAAGGCCAGGAAGAGGTTCATGGATATATTAGACAGCATTATGCTCAATGGGTTCCCTTGATGGGGACCTTGTTTAACCATAAAATCTGCCTTAAATCCTGTCAAGGCTATTCTTTGGTGTGCAGCTGGTTGTAGAGTGGTAAAATCTACCTCCTAGGCTAATGTGGGATTAGGAGGCGGATTAAGGAGGTGTCAAGGTAACTCTAATTCAAGATTTTATATCTTTCTCCATATCAAGGAGTGCCACAAAACTGTGGGTTTATCGCGAGTTAATGGACAGAGTTAAGAGGCTCATTATAGTTGTCCCATAGCAATGCACTGGGATCAGCCATGCTGATCAGGGTTGAGGTGGGACGCCGCCTACTTTTTTAAAGCGGTTTGTAGGAGTTTGGTAAAAAGTTTATGGTCAGTGTTTAAATTTGATATTGGACGCCAGTTTGAGAGGTTCTCTTGGCCCACTTTAATAATGATGAGGGTATATTCGATTCCCTTAAGCCTATCATTACCCCCTTTTTCCAGGAGGGCCAAGAAAATGAGTTGGAGGTAATTTGTGACCATTGCAGGATCTGCTAGTTATATCTTAAACAGGATACATCCAGGACAGGGGTCTTTATACGTGGGGCGTTGATAAGAGTTTCCATTATCTCATGCAGTGTGAGCCGTTCAAAGAGTTCATCATCCAATAAGAGTTCAGACGGCGGTACTTTAGCCTGTTTGATGAAATTTCAAACATCCGCCAGGTTCACTCTGGAATCTTGGAACAGGGTTGAGTAGAATGATGAAACTTGGAGGTGATTTCCTCCTTATCTGAGGTAATTTTCTTCCTGCCTACATAGATGCAATCTACTGAGTTATTTTCAGGAATTCTGTTTATGGTAGATGATCTGTAAGGGAGTTCCCATTGAGTGTAGTTTTTAAGGACATGATATTTGCCACTCATTCTTCCTGGGTAGTGATTTTGAGGCAGTGTGCCTCCTAGGAAGCCTCCCACGCTTCCAAATATTGGTGGGAAGGTTAAAGCTGTTAGTTTTTTTTCAGATGCTAAACTCTGGGTTCAGTTCATCTGACCTTGGTGCGAGCCAAGGTAATATGGGCTTTTGTGCATTTGTTAGCAGCTCTAAATACACATTTTTGTCCTGCCCAATTATCTTGGGGGTGCGCAAATGGGGCGATGTGGTGGATACCAGTTTGCATCGCCTTAATCAATTTTTTGCATATGAAAGGGTTGTCAGAACCCTGTGGACATCTTAAAACAACGTCACAATGGTCTGAGGGTGGGTTTGAGGACCACTGTAAGTGATCTATGGTCACTAATGGGGTTTTGCGAGTCTTAGAAGCAGTGATTTGACTAACCAGCCTGGGGTGATCAAGGCCATGTGGATTTGGGATTCAGACTTGAACTTCTTCTTATCAAAACAAAAATAAGTTATATAGCCAAGGAGGATACAGAGTGGGGAACAGCATCAGTAAATCCACTGGTTTGGAGGAAGTCTTGGAGTTGTGTGGTGCCCTTTCAATCCTGTCTGGTGGGGGAATAGTGTCCTAGATTTGACTCAGCGTGCTGTTAAAATCTCCCATTAGCACCGTGTTGTGGGGAGATAAAGGCAAGTGAGTTCTTCCAGTACCCAGTCCATCTCATGGCCTGCATACAGCAGGTAAATGCTCGCAGCAAAGAAGTAAAACGTTGGGGTGGAAAAATTGGCCAAAAATAGACAGTTGTCAAGGTGATTCATGAAGATAGTGAGCTTTCATCTGGGGATTCATGATAATGAGGGCTGCATAGTTCTCCAATAAAAGCTTACTCCAGATTGTTCATTTAATGCTTCTTATTCAGAGGGGGAGGGGAGTGAGCTTATTTAATAGATGCGATATACACATGAGCCAGCCTTAGGGTGCAGAGTAGTCAGGATCTAAGCTTGTAATCCCCCAGTCCATTGGCATCTATGGACTGCAGGGTTATGGTTCCCCATGGGTCCTCATAAGTTGCCCCCTCCATATACTGGGGGTTGCCAACCCTTACACCTGCGTCAATGAGATAAATTGATTTAAATCACTGATCTTGACTCTTGGTGACAATTTGATAGGAGCAGTGAGAGGGTAGGGTCATGTTGGGAAAGGGGACCAAGAGTCTAGTGAGCAACTTAATATGCCACCTCCAATCTTTTTTGCTGCGTTGGTCCACTCAGGTGCTCCCCAGGCTACTCACTGGGCTCCGTACAAGCTGTCTGAGTCCATATACCTCCTCCAGTACTGAGAAGGAGGTCTGAGATGCAATCTGAGAGGTTGATGGGGGCATGCTAAGTTGGGAAGTCTGCCTTGAGTGGGGTGCTCCATGTATCCTCCTTTGGTGGGGGCATTTGTTCCCTGGGAGTCACGGGTAGCTCCATCTATTCTTTTGGTGAAAATCCGAAAGGTAGTTTCCAATGGGTTGTAATCTGCCAGCAAATGGTGAGTGGTTCAAGGGCTTGCACTTGGTCTGCTCTGGTAATGAGAGACAAAGAAAGGAGAGGGTCCCTACTTGGAGAGTGAGGTATGGCTACAAGGGGGTATTGTTGCATGGTCAGCTGCACATTGACCACGACCTTATGGAAGGTAGTTAGAGACTGTTCCTCTACTGCCTAACTGATTCATTAAGGGGTCTCTGCTGCTATATAAAACCTCTTCCAGCCCACAGTGGTGGGCTGGCTGTTGCTTTACGAAAACTTTTTGTGATGTACAGCTGTTATAAATGTGACCTGGGCGTTGCATCACAAGCAACGGGGCCATTCTTAAATTGGGAACCACAAAGAAAATCTTAGGGCCGTATCCAATGTCCATGACACACATTGTGGTTTCTTTATTATGGGCCAGTGTTGGTTTAGTAATTAGAAATGTTAGTTCAATGGGGCTTAGGCGTCATATTATAAAAGGTACAGGTTTTGGGAACTCAAATAAATAAGGCATTGTATAAAGATGGCAACCTTAATAACTTGTAAAAGGAACAAGTCTCGGCAAAAGGGTTTTACTACAATTTAGACAAAAGCACAATGTAGTATTGAGTACTCCCAAAGGTTCAATTGATCTCCAGGATTTTGACTTCAGCTAGGTCTCTTTTAGCACTCTAAGAAATAAGATCCTTTACCCCTTAGAATTCAGCCTAGATATGCCCTTCTACTAGCGTTCATTTGGGGTACTTCCTGTATATTAAGTAGCACTCCAAAGTAGTAGATTAGTGACAAAAAATCCAAAGTAGACTAATTAACTTAATTCTAATGCTTGGCGGATTTTCATTGTAGTTGCCATCAACCAATTGCAATAGAGTTTTCATTAAAGTGCCATAAGAAATAGGCTTCCTCATATTATCTGTATTTTTCCTGGCGCAAGGGGCAAAAATATAGGATAAGAATAATAATAACGGAAGCAAATTTAATCCACAAAGGCCAAGAGCTTAAGCCAGGATAGATTGAGGAGATAGAAATTGCACAAGGAGGTTATGGATTTTAATCTAATGTAATTATAAATCTTTCAGCGCTTGGTCAAGAGCACCAAAAGAAATTTATACAACTTTGGTGACGACTTAGAAATTGAGGTCCATGCAGTTGAGACTTCTTACACCATTAAAACAATAACAAGTTATTAGTGAAATATATACAATAACTATATATTGCATTATATGATGGTTGGTAAACCAATTGCAAAATTTCTATAACATATCCAAAAATCGGGTAACAAAGATGATTGGGTGTCCATCAGTTATTGGGAACTAGAGGCCAGAGCCTCAAGTGCAGGAAGTTAAGTTTAAAAAACTTAGCATGCACTTAATTGATAAGTTGACCTTTAATAGGATCCTTCATAGTGTAGGCATCTGTAGTCGTCTTTTATATATGATCTAAAAAGGGTCCTTTCCAAATATATGCTAGTTTACTGATTTGTCCATAACTATGATTGTCGTAGTACCAAACCAATTTCTCTACCTCAAAAGTAGGTAAGGTCTGGAGTTCCTCATTATCCTGGGATCTTGCCTTGACCATACGCGCCAGAGCGTTTGAGTAAGCCAAATTTTGTAACTGAATCAATTTCTGCGCAAACTTCTCCTGTTATCTATTAAGAATCACATTTTCTACTCCAACGCATGAATATAAAAATGAGGCAACGCAGGCTGCTTCCCATGTAGCAAAGAAAATGGGGAGTGCCCTGTGGCTGAGTGATATGTGATGTTGTAAGTAAATAGAGATAAATGCAAAAAGAGGTTTCAGCTGGATGTCTTGTCTGCGACCAAATTTTGTAAGATACTAACAGTGTACCATTCACTTGTTTGACAGTGCAATTGGTCTCCTGATGATAGGGAGTGGATAATATTCCACGCATGCCCATTAGATAGTTAACCTTAAAAACTATTTGTGATGTTAAATTGGTTCCATTATTAGTCAGCTATAAGTGGGGCAATTGTGCAATAAAAACATCTATGATAATGAGCTGGGATGTAGTAGTGGCCCCTAAGTCCCTGACTGCCTTGGCATCCACCCAATTGGTTAGGTGATCATTGGCCACAATAAGATTAAACTGACCAGGAGTAGTGGGCACTGGTCCCACAACGTCCGTAGAAACCGTGTGACAGGCAAAATTAGGTATAACCAATTGGTAAGATGTGGAATTCCGATAGGAAGCTTCCACTTGATAATAATGACAACAAATAAGCGTCTCATGGTATCATTTTACATAGAATCCCTCTAGTATTAGTATCATAGATTTTAAACTATTTTATTAAATATACCATGGCCTGCTGCCTTGTGAGCAACGATAATCAAATCTGTTCATTCACTTGGTCTAGGGAATAAAAAAGGTTGTTCACCACTAACCTTATAAAAATATTCCATTATCTACCAAGAAATTCTTAATGATTCTTTCCAACACTCGTTGGATCTTGGTGGGCTCATTACCATATTGCTTATTATCTATTTTGCCAAATATTTCATCATCTTTATCAGCTAGAAGAGCTACAGTAGGCAACCTAGAGAGTCTGTCCACGATTTGATACTTTACGCTGGGTTGGTGTTAAATTTAAAAGTCATATGCTTTATATTTAAGGCCCAGCGGGCCAACCGTCCCTCAGGCTCAGATAAGTTTCTCCATCCAGCATAAAGAAGTGTGATCAGTTATTATGATAAAAAGCAAGCCGTGGATATATACCCAAAGCTGCTTAAAAGCATAACTGACAGCTAAGCACTCCTTCTCAGTAACAGTGTAGTTCCGTTTGTGGATATCCAGGGTTTGGCTGCAATAAGCGACAATTTTTTCTTCTCCCTTATTATCAAGCTGAGATAACATGGCCCCTACGACGGTGAGGGAGGCAATCGTCTGTATAATGTTCAGCGTTTTAAAATATGGATACATTAATATTGGAGGTTGATCTAAACAAAGGCTAGTTGATCAAAAGCGAGATGATAGGCTTCCATCCACTTAAATAGAGCTCTAGTCTTGAGGATATGAAACAATGGTTCACCTGTTTTGTTAAGGTCCTTCACAAAAGACGATAATAGCTTATCATCCCAAAAAAACTTGAATATCCCGCTTGCTACTTAATGTGACATTTTTTGATATCCTCAAACTTAGCAAAATGGGGCTTTAATCCTTTTTTGTCAATGAAAAACCCCAGATCTTCGAGTTGTTAATGGAAGAAATTGGACTTCTGAGGTTAGATTTTCAAATTGGTTTGGGCCAACCGGCGTAAAACTTCCTCTAGATGCCCAAGATGGTCCGTTTACATCCTGAAAAAAACTGTTATAGCTTTCAGACACACTAACACACATCAGACTTCTGTTTATCCTAATATGCTATTCATAGCATGACGGAATGTTGCTTAAGCGCTGCAAAGCACTTGCGGCATCTGAGTGGGTTGGTGTAGCCCTGGGCGGTGATCATAACGCACTTCTCCTGTTTCTCCTTTGGCAGATCAATATGACAATACACAGAGATTAAGTTCATATGAGAGATGTATTGTGCGCCGCTTAAGCAATCCATTGAATCGTCAATATGGGCTAACAGGTAGGAATCATGTTTTTTTATTTTTTTAGCTTTTTGGTAATTTATTATCACCTGATTTGACCCATCTTTCTTCTTAATAACTAAAACCAGGGCAGTTCAAAGACTCTTAGAATTTACTAGCATTCCCCGCTGCACCAGTAGATTGATTTCAGCGTTAATCACCTAATATGCAGCTTTAGAACGCCGAATAGGACAAAGGTGTATTAATACATGACTACCAGTATCAATTTGGTGTAGCACATCATGTACACACCCCAAATTATAGTCAACATTCATAAAAAATATACTGTACTTGTTAAATAAAGCTAACGCTTAACAATTCTTGTCCTCCATTACCCCATAAGGCGTTCCCCAAGGAATCAGAAAAAAAGCTTGACGCTTGTTGTCCTCCATCCCAAGGTCTTTTAGATCATCAAACTCAAGGCTACTAAAAACTTCCTCCACAGGTAAGATAATGAACGAAAGAGACTACCTGGTGTATTTTGACTTTACAAATTAAGGGTACAGGCTAGATAAAAGCGTCTTAATTTTACCATGTTCTGGAAGAATAATATTTGGCGCTGTGACTAGTTCTAGCTTAAATGATTAATTATGGCAACTATCTCGCCATATAACTTCTGGGGAAGGGTTAAGATTTTTCAGTACCCATGATAACTTGATGACAAGCCAGAATGGCTATGGTATCAATAGTGTGGATAGGGATGCCTTTTTTTAAATCTGCGCAGTAACTTCTGGTTACAGCCACAAAGCCGCTGATACTCAAGTGGTACTATACTATCTTTGTATACATGTTGACAAACTCTGCTTTGGGGCCATCAAAGCTGCTTTTTCCAGTTATAGAATAGCGGTAGGATTTTTCCCAGTATATAAGGTTTTTTCTTATATTTTGCTTTGAATCCATATTTATAAAAGCGAAGTCCCAAAAAAGATTATAATTTTGATTAGGAAAACAATAGCAGGAGCGGAGAAAAATATGGCGCCAAAATGCAATGGTAACGCGCTGTACGCTCCATCCAGAGTCATAGTATAGGGCCAGGCGGTACTATAGATCTTATGTTGATCTATGTCTAGAGAAAGCCCTTATTTCTTCACTAGGAGTGTATAAACAAAATTAATCAGTGCTCCAATGTCTACAATAGCTCAGAATCTGAGCTTATTTCTAGTTATATCAATATATGTACACTCAGAAAAATAAATATCAAAAGAGTTTTATTGTGAGGATATCCACTTTGTCCTCTTGCCCTAAAAAAATTCTGTAACTTTCAAACAACTGCAGCTGGACTCTTTTATTGCCTCAATGGGTACCGCCACTTGGACCCCAGTCAATTTTGGGGTCTCGCTAGAGGAGTTGGACCCTCAAGTGATTCCAACTGTTGAAAGTAAGTTTTTGACACTACGTTATCTGCTGCCTCAGCGGCACATTTTTCTTGGGAGCAGGTGTTAACTGCTATAGTATCATATGTTAGCCAAAATCCTGATGAAGGCAGCTATTTTAAATTACTCTTAAGTCGCACAGGAGAGTGTTTTGGCGATCTACTCTTTCCTGGGATTTTTTAAAGGAGGCGGTAGTACAAAACCCTGATTATACTCAGTTCTGTCTTTTACCACCTCATCATCCACTGGGTGCACAGCATGATCTTTCAGTTTTACAATTAACTTAGGGCAGCAATTAGCTTATTTGCCCAAGTTCCTGCAGTAATTACAAATAATCTGACTAACTTCAGATTTTTCTTAACAAGGCCTATAAGGTGGAGGTGGGGGTAACTCTTTACGTAGAAAGCAGGCCCTAGGCTGCAGTTTGCGGGTCACTTGATAGCTCTTGTTTGGTGCCACAAAAATGATGGCACACCACCAGACAAATTCACCATATGGGTGATGTCATTTTCCTCATTCAAAATAGGAATCATTACCCATATTAGGTCTTGATAAGGCTCATAGGCATGCGGAGAGCAATTTGAGTAAAAAAGTCATTAATTCATTAACCTTATATGGCATTTGGGCTTTCAATTATAGCCATTCTGAAAAACTTTCACCGTTTATATATTTTTAAAAAAGTTAAAGAATTCAGTCTTGCGAGTTGTCATCTATGGTGGTCACAATTGTATCTAGATGAGAAAGTCCTTGGCGTTGCAGTAGGTATTGCCAATCCACTGTAACTCAGAAATCAATAATTCCTGGCTCTCTGTGTCCAGAAGATTCATGATGTTCGTCAACTTAGCATTCTCAGACCTCCGGCCTATGATAATCAAAAACTATTTATAAAATTATGTATGTGGGCTTTTTGCCAAACTTTAGCAAGTTGATAGGATTCACATGAACATGAGGCTCATGCTATAGGACTGAAAGCCTTGTTTTGCTTCTAATTGACTTCTCAAATGGCAAAGTCAAGACATAGATGTGACCCAGCCTTAAACTGACAGATCAGCTTAAGTAAAAGCGCTTACAGGATTAGACATAGTGACACCAGCGGAAGTGCGCGTAGATTGAACTGGAGGTTCACAGTTAGTGAAGTCAGATGGCTCATGGGGAGGAGTTGCCAGAATCTCTTGATGAGCTGAGGCTCCAACACCTAGAGCAGAGATAAATACCATAGGAAATTCTGGATTTCCCCCTGCCTCATCTCCCTCAATATTTATGTCGAACAAAAAAATTTGGGTTCACTATAGTTTATATTACCATCCTGTATGGCCAATTAACTATTAAGTAGTACAAATGGTATTAAAATGGCGGAGTTCTGCCTGTAATAAACATCCATATTTTCAACTTTTCTATAGAGGACCAGGAATTTCATTTTATTACTGAAATTATCATTTATTGGAGACCTAACCTTCTGGCCCTGGGTTTTTACTACAAGATCTAAAGCCTCAAAGAGCTGATACAAATCCATTTCAGAGTGAACAGCTCTGGTCATATTGTGTTCCAAGCTTTCAAGGCGGCGTTAGTGTATTCCAGTAATTTTAGTTAGTTCCTTGACTTGACAGTTGTGACCAAGTGTAATATCTGACAGTTGGCAAAATTGAGCGTTTAAAACCACTTGTACTAAAACATCATTTGTCTGGGTCTGCGGGCCGTTGAAGCAACATCTTCAACTAATAATTATACTATTGTTGAAAGGGCATCTTACCAAGAATTAAAAGTTTCAAGGCTTAATTAATTTAACTACAGAGAACTAGAGTGAGCCCCTTGTAGTGAGCACCACAATATTGAAATCAGCGCTTAGGCGTTCTATTTTGAAGGCACAAGTTTGGGAGAATAAAAAAAAGGCACTGTATGAGGACATCAACTTTAGTAAAATTGAAAAAGGAACAAGTTCTGGAAAATGGTAAATTTATATACAAATTAAGAAAAATCACAATTTAGTATATAGTACTCCAAAAAGCTCAATTACTCACTAAGTTTTTGCTTCAGCTAAGTTTCTTCTAGCAACCTTGGGAATAAAGATCCTTTATCCTTGGAATTCAGCCTAGATACGCCCTTCTATTAGAGTTCTTATTGGTGCTTTTTTTGAGTACTAAACATTACTCCAGAGGTAGTAGACTAGTGGCAAATAAACTTAATTTTAAGATCTAATTGAATTGCTTGGGATTGGCGAATTTACATTTTAGTTGCCATCACCAATTGCATGTGAGATGTTGGCGAAGTGCCATATAGATAGGTTTCATAAGATTAAATATTTACGCTGGCGCGAGGGGCATAATAGAGGTTAAGTATATTATTGATAGAAGCAGATCTAATCCATCAACGCTAAGAGTAAAAGACAGGACTAGATTGAGAAGTTGGAAGTTGGACAGGAGGGTTATGGGTTTTAATCTACTGTATTTATAAATCTTTAGCGTTGGGTCAAGAGCACCAAAAGTGATATAATACCACTTTGGCGACTACTTATGAAGTTGAGGCCTACGCACTCAAAATTTATTACAACACTGAACCTCATCTCTAAGTTATTAGTTAAATATATGGCTAACTACATATTGAATTAAATGATGGAAGGGTCAAACCAATTGCAACAAATGCTCTGGCTACATGAGTCCGTTGAGTTAGATTGTAGTATAATGGCACACTGATGCTCTGATAGGATGAAGCCAATTTCCATTATCCTTTGATAAGCAAGCTCTAATTATTCTGGGTCGACTGTGATTGGCAGATTCAAGAAGATCACTTAGAAGCTCTTCTTGAGGCTCACTCTGATTATTTGATGCATAGGGATCCACGTGGGATGCCAATATTGATGGATTTAGTGCTATCTTCATCTGCTGGGTTAGTAAAACCCCCATTAATGTAGTCTCCTTCCAACACTTAATGGTTGTTGGTGTTAACAGGAAAGCCCTATTTATCACCAAAAAGTAGCTAAAATTTGTCCTGGGAGTAGTTTTTGACTAGGCTATGGCCAAATTATATGAAAACCACGTGATCTAGAGTGGAGCGAGGGAGGGCGCTTTGTGCTTTTTTTGGCACAACTCTTCTTGAACTCTGCCACTGATACAGCTTCTCAAGGGTTGAGAGTGGGTAGAGCAGATGTTAGTTGTTTCTGCCTGGCCCCAGCGGCATTTCAGCATATTTGTTCTTGGTCTTTACTGACATTGTGGCTTATCTTGGGGGGTGCCCCAGACATAGTTACCAGGTTTCCTTATAGCCTGTTCCTTTTGGGGTAAACCCCCTGTCGCCATGTGGGCTTGCATCATACTTGGAGAAGCCAGATTCTCCCTGATTTCACAGCTGTCATCTTTGGGGTTCCTGCCATGGGACCTTGGGTCATGGTGGGTCATGTTGTCAACTTACCATTCATATTGATTGGCTTTAAGGAAATGGGCTCAAGCTCATCATTAAGCAAATCAACAAAAAAGTGGTTGCTTAAACGATCAGGTTTGCACCTGTTTAGTCTCACCAATTGTCATAATCCTTGGTTTGTTCCAGTAATAAAGGAGGTTTTTGGCGTAATTGATATGGCCATCTGACCCAGCATATACAATTGATTCCTCTGGGCCTTGGTAGTTAGTATTCAATAAATTAGTTTTAGATGAACCATTTCACTTCCATGTGAGGTTACCGTAATTATGGTAAATTCCACTATTGGTACAGATTTGGTGGGTGAAACATTTGACTGAATATCATCTAACCATTTTTCTTAAGTTGAGGTGGGGTCAATTAAGGTGGTTTAGTTAGGCATATTGTCTGATATGAACACAATGTTATTTGTGTGTTGTAGAGCGGCATCTGCATTGGAGGATGCTGAATTGATATGAGTGGTTTTGATGGACCCACATTGGCAAACTGAGGTTATTGTAAGGTATAAGTTTGGGTTCTGTTTTTTAAAAATGAGTTGGCAGGAACCTTGTCAGGTTTATACCTCCATTTTATATACTGGTCATTAGCTTCTCTAAAGTAACTAGGTTTCTAGGTTGGAGTAAATTTTGGAAGTGATGCTTTTCAGAAAGAAAAGTTTTTAAGCTCCCAGTCATCGTAACAAACATTAATTAATATAGAACATTGATAGTTATTTCCTGAAGGACAATACCAAGTATCTCACGTTCATAGTAACACCTTCAAGTAAAAAACTATTATAATTATATAAATAGAAAACACTAAATTTATCTGAACAAAAGTGCCTAAGAAACTCTATTATATCATGAATAATAAAAGGGGTCAAATTATCTTATATGCGACCTTAAAAAGAACAGTGCCAAACTACCATCTTCAATTATCACCAATAGCCATTAATCTCCATTTTATATGCAATTTTTTATCCATAAATTTAGGTTAAGATGCATGCCCTTATTTATTAACCTTTTACCTCATTCTTGTAAATAATATTTTTACAAATCATGAACTGATCAATAGCATTTTTACTATGTAATCCACTTGCAACATAAAGATTTGGAAATGCTAGTGCTACAAAATCTAGTAAATAGTCAACGAAAGAAAAAATTTCTGTAACATCAAGTTTAAAGACACAGTGGAGTAATTAGTATATGATGTCCAATGAAGCGTACCAATGCTCAGCAGATAGCTCTATCAGGTTGATAAGCCTATTGTAAGTGGTGATAGCCAGAAATCCAATGATAACAAGTCCTAATTAAACAATGGTATATAGATAGAGGTTATAATGGACTCAATTGTGACTATAAAAGAAATATTACTATCAAGAGAAGTTTAAGAAACCTAGATTTTATAAATAAAAGTAATCCTTTGTTGATACAATAATAAAAAATATATAAAAAACAGGTTTTTTGTGCCCTTTAGAATATCTGGAAAAAACTATTAATAATCTACCTTTGTAAAAATTATGCTTTCAAAAAAAGATTTGTCACTCTTTTTAAAGATGGCATCATGCTTTTGTAGAGATTAATACTTAGCAGCAGTCATATAAAAATTTTTCAGAGCTTCTAGAAGGTCAAATTTTACAATATAAGTCCAATTGGATTAAAATTGCCCTAGCTGTACTATATAGAATAATTTCCAAGTAGTGTCAATTCAAAATTAACTACATAGAAATTTGTCACATCACTTTTCTAAGAATTTTAATATAGATTCATCTAGATAATGTTGATCAGGGCTAAAAACACAAAGATACCACATAATGGCTCAGATTGTTTTGCTCCATAGGCCAAAGATAGTCCATTTATACAGATCTTTTTTATAAAATTACCCTAAAGGATCATGACCTGTAAGTTGTAACATTGTTAGACCTACTAACAAGTCTTTGGTAGCAGGATAAAACTAAATACAGCCAATACTCTGGGGTTTAGTTAGTGGTACCATTGAACTGTCCAGATTATTATAGTGATTTTCAAAAATTGAGTTTGAAATCATGGCTTGTGGTAGAAGTATTATTTGCAAAAAGAGCTTAATATATTCATCTATCACTTATCAAGAAATGACTATACACTTGGTGATACCTTTGTTTCTTGATTTAGAAAAGATGCATAAAGACAATATATTTACAATACTATAATTTCCAACCTTATAGGAGAATAGTGCACCTGGAGATATAAGTTCATCATATTGAAAATCATAGGATGATATTTAGAAAAAATGAATATTAATCTTTTCTTAGATTATTTTATAAACTCAATGTAGTGAGTATTAGAAGAATAAAAAGTGATCTGGTCAACATAATATTAGTAAAGTCTTGAACCAATTAGAGATAAAATTTGGACATTATTGGATTAGAATACTTTTGCGAACCTATGACAAGTGTTAACCCCTATATAGCAAAGTTACCGTGGCCATCATTCTTATTTTCAGAATTGAAGTGCCATCAACCTATTTGTAAGGTGATTAATGCAAAAAGATATAGCGATTATCACATATAACCATGAGGAGAGGGCCCATTGACTCAGTAATATAAGTCAAACAGGGCTCCAGGAGGTAATAAATTCATGTTAGAAACTTTCTAGGCCATCCTGAGTTTAGAGACTAACAATTTCTGAGAGAATTGTAAAATGTTTTATTATACTCTTACAATAGCTTTGAGATATAAGTAATGCAAGGTTTCAACAGGATACAAGTTGCCATGTTCCAGTTTTAATAAACCATGGCATTTACAATCTTTTTGATTAAAATAGCACTTACCTTTTGTAATCATGATAAATAATCAATTTGATTTTGCTGTGTTTGTCTCCCTTCTAAAGTTTTTAGCCTATCAGATAAAATACCCCTACTATGTGTTGCAAGTTTTTGAAGCCCTTCTGGAGTATTCCAGAATATGCGCATAGATATTCACCTGGTTTTATGTATAAAAGCTTCCTCATAGCCAAGAGAATCCCATTTTGGTTTATAAAATATTTTGGCCTTATTAACGTCTATTGTTTTTCTTTTTAGATAACTGACATTGCCCAAAACCTAGGATTATGCTTTTTGGCTCTCCTGAGCTTCTTGAAATGTTTTAAAATTGTAGCAAGATTTGGCATGATACATTAACCTAAGATCCGCTTTTAGCCTCCACAACATGTATCAAATGTAAAATATCTGCATTTCTCAAAGGTGCCATATATGAGTGACTCCATAAGTCTGCCATGCCTGCCAGCCGTTTCACCACTGCATCCCCTCAACCTTCTCCCATCAGCTGTCCCTGTGGTGCTCACTTCTGTTTTGTCTTCTTGACTTGCCACTAATGTTCCCGCTGCATTCATCTTTTGCTGTGCCTCTTGCCTCTGTCATCTATCAGCACTACAGCTTATAACCTCCGTCTTACCTCCCTTCAGCTGTACCCCACTGCACCACTTCCTTTGCACATACCATGCCAACTTTTGGTGTGCTGCAGTGCCCTCAGCAACCTCTGCATACCACTGATGGTACATTGTATTATGTATAGAGGTCACTATATGAGCTTACTAAGTTATGGCATTTGCAATACATATCTCAAAATAGAAATTATCTTTCAGAGACTCATTGAAGCATCACTTTGTTTTTGCAATGTTAGTAACTTTCAATTGTAAAATCACTAAGTTTTCAGGTAGAAAATTTACCTGATGGTTGCAAGTGTCTTTTAACGCTCTTCTGGGGTGTTTCTAAATATATGGACAAAGAGTAAATCAACGTTTGATATAAAAGCTTACCTAAAATGAAGAGAATCCCATTTTTTTATAATAAGTTTACGTGCTGTATCTCACAGCTAGTTTTTGTCTTTAAAATTAAAATGACTATGCCTGAACCTTATAGTTTGACTTTTAGCTTAAAAGCCCTTTTTATATGTTCTGACAATGTAGAAGACTTTGCCCCATTACACAAGTCGCACAAGTTGATGTGTCTCCTTACTAGCATCTGTAAGGGGTGAAAGTCAGGTATAGGGCATCAAAGTGCCACCAACAAACTTTTTTTAGAAGTCCATTTTTGACTTAAATTTATAGGATGTGTTTCCTTAACTATGATAAATTTGGTGGGGTCTCCAAACCCAGTGTACCAGGTCTTTTTTATAATTATATTTTTATCTTCTTTAGACAATAGTACATTCAACATGATTTTTTGACTCTTATTGTTAATGTATTAAATATTCTAGAACGATGCAGTATAGTGAAGTTGCAGGTTTGTAGACACAAGCTAATAATTTTAACTTTTATCAGTGGCTTTCACCCTATACCCATATAGATGATAAAAAATAATAATTGTAAATTGCATCAAATATAGAAAGGAATAAAACTGAAAAATAACCATGGGTACTTCCAGACATTATCGTTTTTTAAGAAGTAAATCTCTTTTACTTAGTTATAGTCTACTGTAATAAGTAACAAGAGTGAAAACATGTTCATTTGCTCCAAAGTTCTCAAACTAAAACAAAATATACGTCTCAAGAAGAAGAAATAGTAAGAACCTTGGCTTGTACTAAACTGAACCAAGTTTATTGCAGTCATCTATTCACTAAAAGCTTTTTTGTTGCTCTTTCTAATGATACAATACATTTTTATGATGAGGTTGAACCAACTATTTGCTTAAGCCAAAATGGTGGATTGTAATAATATCTTGCCATCTTTACAGAACAATTGATTGTAACCTATGATTTCGTGGTGCAGACATTTGCTTAATGGCTTAAGTTTCTGGGTAAAAGTAGGATGCCATTCTAAGTCACATATCTTTTTTTAAATCCATTTAAGTAAGAAAAAGAGAACATTGATAGCTTGAGGTTAAGGGTAGCCTCACAAAATTTGTCAGGAAAACCTTTTAAGCGCTTGAGGTAATTATTAGTCATAAAGAATTTTAGGGTACACTAAACTAAAAACTTGCTTTAAGGTCAACTGTAGGTCTAAAACAGCTCACTTTATCTCTTTGATAAGTAGCAGGACTCAACATCCTCTGTGGCATTTGAGCTTTACCTTAAAAATTTTATTTCTAGTAATCATTAATCAGCCCAAATTTTTAGTATAAGTATACTTTTTAATACCTGTTATAAAAATCTACTGTTGATAATTATCACAAACTAGCCAGATGTCTCAGATAATAATCTTTTCATAATTGACAAATAACATCTTAAAAGTGAAAGAGTTTAGACGTCAAAGGTCCTTCATGACTCAATAAATAACTAATTTTTATATAATAAATAGGGAAGACGTCAAAGTACTCTAAAAAAGTGATCTCATATAGCGTTAAAATCTGTAATAAATCAAGAATAACCTGAACTCTCTCAGTACTAGACTTATGAAGTGACCCTATATGAAGGAGGGAGCATATCCTATCTAAACTTAATGGACAATGCCCTTCCTTTGGATGAAGTTATTGATTAAACTAGATGATCTTTATATACTTAGAAAAAGTCTTTTGCAATCTTCCTTTAATTAAAAGTTAGTTCAGTACCAATTGGACGACAAAGATGCTACAGAAGGTCAATATTGAAATTTAAAATAACTTACTTAAACACTTTTCTTTCTCGTTGCAATCACTTTTGCAAACTATTCAATTCAAGACTGAATCTATTTTGATAATCTCACAGAGGAGATTAGTCTGCGCCCATGTCAGGGAGCAGTTGGGCAAGTAAGGCAAGAGGAGCAGGTGGAAGGCCTGCGGCCTCCAACGTTCAAAAACGCCCCGGAGAAACTGGCGGAATAGACAAAAATTTTAAAAAAATGGCGGTCACTATTTCCCCAGAGATACTCGCATGGCAAGCACGATGCAACCAGTACATCAACACGCCACACTCCCAGCCACTTTTGTCAGTGGAATTCGGAGTCCGCATGTTTCTGGACATCCAACAAATGGCCTTATGGGAAAAATTTTGTGAAATGTGCACACAATTTTCCCAACTGCGGTGTACATTGCCCTCACTCCATGTCACGCGGTTGGCTGAACCAAGGTTTCAAAAGCAAAGAGGCAGCAGATGAGGCTGCAGCGGTGCGCGTAGTGGTTGACCTCCCCAAAGGGCAACAGGTCATCAAGACCAAACGCACCAGATGGACAAAATCAAACCAAATTTTTCTCACATTTGAGTCTTTGCCTACTATGGTAAAACGTGACATTTTGGAACAACACCTGAAAGATGGCCTCGCCGTATATGGCGAAATACAATCTTTTGAAATGCAATGCTTCATGCTGATGCCACACCTGTGCACTGGCAAAGCCATTGCAGTCCTGACCCCAACTGAGGAGATCGTGAAGGACCTAACCCAGATCCCGCACTCCACTTTTATTGATATTGCAGGGCATACCACCCACCCATTCTGGGTGACCGTGGACAGCGCGCCTCCCATTTGCACCCACTGTGATGCGTTCAGCCATAAGGCACATGCATGCCCCACCAAGGAGGGCGTCACATTCCAAGAGCACCCCTTGGCAGCCATGGCCAGCGGAGAGGCGCACTATGAACCAACTGCAAGCACCAAAGAGGCTTTCCCATGGGGAGCACAAGGCTGCTACCTATTGGTAAAGCCCATCTCCCCGCAGGAGCGGAAGAAGGCTAAGCAGGCCTGTAGGGCCGCGGCCAAGGAAGCGGCCAAGGCCACCACCACCATACCACACTCACAACGCCAGGAGGACATGGAGACCTTCGTGGTGGAAGCAACTCGGGAATCCATCAACCAATCAGATTGGGAAGCCTATGCCGAGTGGGCCACTCAATCTGAGGATCTGATGGGGGATTTGATCTCACCCAATTGTTGCACCCAAGCTCTGGTTGAAACTGACTTGGGACCCAACCCAAATGAAATTTTTTTGACCCACTCAACAGTGCACCAAACTCATCTGCACTGCAAAAAATTCGTCCAACGTCGAGAAAACAAAAAGTGAAGGGTGAAGTCAACCTGACTCTTTCTGCAAAAATTATTAAAAACCCCAATAGCATTGCTGCTAACACCTGTGCTGCTGTGAAGGCCCGTGGGGATCTAGAGGAGGCTGGTGGGCCCAGGTGCCCACCCCTTGCACCTAAGGTGTGATGGGGGAAACCTTCACTTTAGGGACATTGAACATCGCCAGACTCAAGGCCTCCCCGTCCCAGGCTAGGAAAATGAGTTTTTTACAACACAATTTACCCATGGATATCCTGGCCATTCAGGAGTCCCACTGTTCACGAGGTTCTGAGGAAGCTTGGAAAACAATGCTCCTCCCATCCCTATCCTTTTGGTCATAGCACTGTGGGGTGCTAATTCAGAAAAATAATTTTTCCAAATTTTTATCCTCAGAAACATTCCTAAATGGCTGAGCGCTTGTTGTCACTTTCTCGTGGGCCAATGTAGTGAATGCAATTGTCAACATCTATGCCCCAAATGGCGCATGTAAGCGTCAGGAATTTTTCTCGTCAGTAAGATCCCTCCCGCTACACCCAGACTCTTTCCTAGTTGGTGACATGAACTGTTGGCTAAACACACCAACGGACTGGTGGCCTTCCTCACCCCACGCCCCCCAGGGTCATGTAGAACTGCGCGTTCTAAAGGCCACCCTCAGGTTAATGGATGCGCTGCCATGAATTGCCACGCTGCTCAAAAACATGATGCGTCCCCACATCCACAATGGCCAATTAAGGGCCATGACCCACATCGACCTTATCCTAACACTGACAAAATTCCAACAACACATCTCCCACTTCAAAACAACAAAAATGGAATTCTCTGACCATCGACTGGTCTTGCTAACCTACCACCTACCTGTCACAGCTGCTAAGGCCCCACATTGGTGCAAAATCCACCCCTCCAAGCTCGCGTCACCAGGATTTTTCATGTGGGTGGAAGTGGCAACTTTGGCAAAAAAGTTTGTTGCACCATTTTGCGCGGACCCCATTTCCATATGGGCAACTTTCAAAGATGACACCATCCACACTCTCGCCATCTCTCCTCCAGACGCTCACAAGCCACATTGGCGGTTATTTTGTGCGCTATGGCAGAGTTGGCACACCTGGAGTCCAACATCCCAGCTACAGGATACAGCTCTGCATGGGGCTGGAAGTGGGCGGAGGCAGCCGCCCACCTCAACGCACTCGAAAGGCATCACAAGCATCAAGTTTGTGTTCAATACAGGGCCACACGCATCACAAAAGATGTTAAGTGAACCACACATTTCTTTGAAAATTTTTGCACCACGCCAGAGCGTGGCCTGCACACAGATGTGAAGATAGGATGACTCCAATGTGGATACACCAGCCAAAGTGGTAATCAAAACACAAAAGTATTACTCTGAGTTGTACTGATCCAATCCAATTCAGCCAGCTGAAGTGGCAGAATTACTTGACTGAGCCCACATCTGCACCATTTTCTAATACCCGGAAATAATGAATTTGATTACTCCAACCAAATTATGGACAGCCATTCGCGGTGCGCAAAACCAAAAATGCCAAGGCCCAGATGGTATTCCATATGAGTTCTACAAAAAGTATTTCAAATATATATCCCCATTGCTGCTCGCCTCACTTAACCAAAGCCTGTTGGAAATGCGCCTCCTACCAGGAGGACATGAGGCCTTTACCATCACACTCTTCAAGAAAGGGGATAAGCTAGACTTAACCAACTGGCGCCCCATTTCTCTAACAAACACAGACACTAAAATTTTAACAAAAATCATGGCTAACCGTTTAGGGACTGTAGCCCTGCCACCATCTCCCCAGAACAATTCAGTTTCATACCCAGAAGGCCGATTTGGGATAACGTGCACTCTGTAGCTAATGTATGTCAATCCACAGCCTCTGGGGCACTTGTATTCTTGGACCAACAAAAGGCCTATGATAGAGTAAACTGGGAATACCTCAGGGCCTGCCTCCATCAGTTCTGCTTACCCCCTTGCTTCATCAACTGGGTAATGCTGCTCACGGAATCTGCAACAATGGCAGTACGTGGCCCTAGCTTCCTAACAGAAGTAGTCCGCCCTCAAAGGGGCTTGCGACAAGGGGACCCCCTCATCCCACTCTTATACAACTTCAGCCTTGACCCACTACTGCGAAATGTGAATGCCCAACTCACTGGGGTCCATGTGCCAGGCCAAGCCCCAGTCAAGATAATGGCGTTCGCAGATGATTGTGTGGTTGGGGTGTCCTATAATCAAGATGCACGCGCGCTTGAAGCTCTCATCCAGGAGTATTCCCGGGTAAGCAACGTGGCACTGAACGCTTCCAAAACTGAAATCATCCTCCTTGGTCAGTTTCAGAACTGTTGGACCCCAGCAATTAGTTCCCAACCCAGCTCATCTGCTCGCCCACATCCTCGCCCCACTAACTCAACACACACCGCCCCACTGGTGCTCCCCTTTGTGCCACGTCCCACCATAGGACTGGTACGCCATCTGGGCGTGTGGATGAAGGCAGGTGGTTACGCGTCAGCAGTAATGGAGTGCCATATTCTGGACAACGTGACGAAGCGAATCGCCTCTCTCAGAGCCCACCCTACTTCCCTCACTGGCAGGGTTGATTTAGCCAACTCTATGCTCCTCTCCAAAGTATGGTTCAGAGCCCACACCATCCCCTTCTCCCCAAGCTTCTTCAAATCCTTGTATGCCTTGCTGCAGGGATGGCTTTGGTCAGGCCGCCCTCCACCAGTACGGCTAGAGGTCATGTTTGGCCCTCATCATCATGGTGGCATGGGCCTGCTTGACTTCAAAGCCCATGCTGCCAAGATCCTGGGCACCTGGATCACAGCCGTCACCGCTCCTACACTCCCATCCCAACACTGGTCCCGCGCGGCCCGCTCCAACTTCTACCGCGCCTTGGGCCTTAACAATCCATCGAACCTTCACTCCTAGATGAAGTATCTAGCTTCCCACCCATTTGCCACAGGTCCTCACGGTACTAAAACCCACTACAAACGAATCCTACTCTCCATGCGGAGCGCTGAGTGGAGAATTCATATTAGTGGAAATACAACCCAAAGAGGCCGCCCCTCTCCTCAGTTCACACAAGAGGTACAGGGGCTACCCATCCATGATGGCGTGATCCCCATTCGGCCCCATGCCCTATCCAGGGTGGACTACCTGGACATGATGGACATCCTTATTCCACTGAGACCCAAAAGTCTATCTGGAAATACGCACACCATCCTCTGTTGCAGCCTCAAGTCCGCTCCCATGTGTGGCGCTGCCTGAGGTGGGTGTATCATACAGCTGAGCACTCTAACGCTTTACACTCATACTGTGTCATGTGTGGCCAGTATGGAACACTGTTCCACCGCCTGGAGAAGTGCCCTACCTCTAAAGTAATATGGCGCGAAGTTCAACGTCTGCTGGGCCAGGATCAAACGCATCCCTTCAGTCTGTCAAGAGATATGTTTGCTCTATCAATGGCCTCCTCTCTTCCACCCTCCCTCCATGCTTTAGTGGTTGCAATCGCCATATGGACCATCCACACGATTGTCTTAGATGCCATCGCAGGCTCCACCCCCACCCTCCCAGAAGCTGTCCACAGATTCCGGTCTCATTTGGTGGACCGCTTTCAAGCGTGGATGTTTGGATACCTCCCACCACATCGCTGACAGCTGGTCTCCTCCTGGTTCCCAGTCTGGTTCATCAAATCAGACCCCTTCCTCCACACGTGTTCAGTTGTGGCTACGGCCCCTCCACACGTTCCCTCCCCCTCCTCATAGTGGCGTTCCTGCTGGCAACAAGAGATAGCATCGCTTCTCTAAGGATGCCTTCCCTGGTACTAAGTTTTGTCTCATCTGAGTCATATTCATAAGTGTCCGTCCCATGGTCAGCCTTCCCTACAATAAATTTAAAATTACTTACTTAGTCCCACCTCACTATGAATAATATTTTATTAATAGAAAAAAGTTGTAATAAATAGAGTTATATAGGACAAAAATTCTTTGTTAAAAAAGTTACTTGTTATGATGATATTGGACCCTTTGTAAATTAAATAAACCTCAGAAAAAGATAATTAACTTCAACATAAAGGGTTAGCATCAAAAAATTTGTCTAAACTGTTGTTTTGGTATTTAGATAGTTTTTATTCTAACTAAATCTGAGAACTATATGATATATTGGTGAGCTTTAAAACGTAAAGGGAATGCTCACCTCAGAATTACAGTATCTGAAAAGCTGAGTCTTAGACTTAAAAACTCAAAATTACCATTCTAACTAAGTTGTATATCTAAGAGGATGACATTTTTTCACCTTTTTTACATAGGTTTTATCTGATTAGGGGAAATTGGTATGCCAATAGGAAATAATTGTTCCTTATTATTAGAAACAATCCAAAATCCTGCAGGAACTTGGTTCCTAGGAGTAAGTTAGAACTGTAGCTACCTTAATACCTACTCATACAGACACATATTATTCTCTTAATTAAGACTTGCTATAGATAGGTCCTAACCTATTGGGTGTACAGCAGTCCAGCGGTATAATATATATAGGTAGGTGTCAATTTGGGAGCAATTTTTTGATTCAAAGCCGCGATAATATAACATACAATGGAGATCCTAAGTTGAAAATGGATTCTACCTTAACCTTATGCATTCTTATTTACCCTTGTTTAAGAAAACCATAAGAGGATGACAGTTTAATAGAGTTAATGTCAATATTAATGAACAGAGTAAGAAAATTGCATGCTTTTTAAACTGATGTTTTCGTCAGTAACATAAATCACTTTATGTGATTGTTAAAACTTGGAGCTTGGTACTCAACTTTCTCTTCTGTAATGAGCACCAAATGTTAATTGTTCAGGATCTGTTTACTCTTTTTGTATATTAACTCACTTCAGATCCCTTGTTCAACTGCACGAGTCCTTGTATGTGCATTTTTCAGATTGTTGATATTAGATTATATAAAGCAGTGAAGGTATGTAGACTACTACTCTAGTTAAGCTTTTTTAACAAAGATAATTATCAGAATCAACGCCAACCTGACGCTTTTCCAAATCCTAATTGGTCTTGATATTAATATGGACTTTTTCCCTCTTCAGTAGAACTTAACCTTGGATCAGGTTCAGTGGTTCTTCCTGTCACTTCTGTAGAACTTAACCTAAGATTAATTTCAGTGGTTCTTAATCCTTCCACAGAGTCCACGAGGATGCACTATAATATAGACAAAGGATCCTTCTTGTCCTTCTACCTATAATTACAATGGCAAAATGTCTAAATTAAAAAAAGTATGCTTGGTAAATTTTTATTTTAATAATCTCTTCTTTATCATATAAACCCAAGGGAAAAAGTAAGGAAATTCAGCGCCCAACTTTTCAGTTGGCGCCCCAATTGGAGACAGTAGCAGTCGCCAATGAATTTATCCTCTAGGGTAAAATGAAATGGTAATCTTACGAAATTGTTCGCGGATTTTCCAACTGACTCTCAGTGCAAACAGTCTGAATTAAAATAAATTAATGTGTCCCAACGTCTTCAAACAACTCTCATCAAATTACCCTTCCTAAATAACAACCTGCTTAAGTAATGGAACTCTTACCATCAAGCAGCAGGTTACAATCTTTAAAAGATTAACTCACAAGTTGCTTTATCAGAGGTGGCATTACTCGCCAGCAACTCATAAACCCCTTAGTTAATAAGCTACTAAAAACTGATAGACTCCTATAATACACTTAAGTTATCAAAAGCAAAATCGACAATTCAATAACTTGTTGGTTGCCATAGATCACCCCTGACAAGAATAAAGCAATCTATCATATCAATCTGACGGATCAACTCCAGAGAATTACTTAATATTGTTTTTTTATTTATTTGAGGATGTCCAACCAGGGACAGACACCTCCATTATGTAGGGAAGAGGAAAACGAAAAACAGAAGAGGTGAGAGCGCAAAACAATGGAACTCAAAAGATACGACTTGGCACACTTGGGTGTGGCTAGGAGCCACGGGTGGTGGATGACTAGACCTTAAGTGGCATGGCAGCTCAGGGGCTAGTAGGGTGTACCGCCTATGAAGACTGTGAGGTTTTCAATGTCATAACGAAGGAACCAGATTGGAATCCAGTTGCCCATCCATTTCTTCCATTTGTGTTGGAGTGATCCAAACAGCCAGGCTTGAAAGTGGTCGGCCAAATGGCTGTGGAACCTGATGATGGCTTGGTTAAAATTGTGGAGGATCCCATTGAAAGCGTCAAGGGTAATTGTGTGAATGAACCATATTGCAATACTCACAATTAGAGCCCTTAGCGTCTGGGGGATAGGCGAGGCCATGTTAAGTGCCAGGATATTGCGGGATAGTCGGAATTCAGCTGTTGTTGATTGTTGAAACAAGTGCATCACGTTGGCCCAGATATGTGTGGATGGCGGGCACTCTTCTAGGCGGTGTGCTAGTGTGTTGGGTCCGCCACAGATGGCGCATGTAGCGCCACACTGTGGAGCACACTTGTGGGGATAAGAGGGGGAAAGTGACGAGGTCTCACACCTGCTTTTGGGTGTGCAAGTCATATGGGACGTCTTGGTAGTCTAAGTAGTCAATCTAGGATAGAGGAAAGGATGGTAGTGGGGCAGACGCGTTAGCCACCGTTTGTCCCATGTGGAGTTGCATGTAACCAGTTTGAGGGTATATGTCTTCGGATTGCTGTGCATAGGAGAAGCTCCGATCCCCTTGTCTTAGGTTTTACAGGATGCGTTTGAAATATTGGTTGGAGTTGTGCGGTTCGGTGGCGGTTGGATGTGTTGCAAGGTACTTCATCAGAGTTGCAGGGTTAAAGGGGGACCTCAGATGTAGTGCCCTTGCGAAGTTGGTTTGGGCTGCCTTAGCCCAGTGGGGGGATGATGGGCTGGGTAACGTTGTGAGAGCTACCCATGAGCCAAGGATTTGCGTTGCTTGTTCCATGAAGTTGAGCAGCCCCATCCCACCTTTCTTCCGTGGGCCATACATGGTCTCCAGCCTGACAGGTGCGCGGTAACCAGACCATAGCCAGTTCTGCAGGAGCTTGTAGACTGCGTTGGTAAAGTTGGCGGAGAAGGGAACCGCGTGGGCAGCAAACCATAACTTTGATAAGATCAGGAAGTTGGCTAACACAACTCTTCCAGTTAAACTAGCTTTACTCCTCCACATACATGTCATTCTTTTTGTGATGTTGTCCAGAATGTTGGTTTCAATGGTGTCAAGTGCATATCCACCAGCTTCGAGCCATATGCCCAGATGACGGACTGGGTTATGGGTGGTGGGGTGGTGTGCAAAGGGTAAACACAGTGGATTTACTGGCTTGGATCGTTGTTGTGTGGTTGGATGTGTGGTTGGTTAGTTTGTGTGGTGGTGGGGGGGTTGAGGCCCAGTTTGAACTATATTTGCCCATAACAATTACCTCTGTTTTCTGTTTGTTCAGCATGGCGTTACTCACTGACTCATAATGGTGAATAATGCGCTCAATCGCCCTGGCATTCTTATTGCCTGAGACTCCAACAACGCAGTCGTCAGCAAAGGCGAGCATTTTGATTGGTAGTTTTCCCTCCAACCTGATTCCAGTGAGCTTTGAGTTTACAATGCGGAGGAGAGGGTCAAGGGTAAAATTGAATAGTAGGGGGCTAAGCGGGTCACCTTGTTTGAGGCCCCTTTGAGGGGTGATGGTGTCGGTTAGGAAACCTGGGCCTCTGATTGCAAATCTGGCTGAGGGCGTTAGGAGGAGCGCCCAGTTTGTAAAACGGGTTGGTAGGTTGAAAGCCTTTAGACACTGTTCTAGGTAACCCCAGTGCACTCGGTCATATGCTTTATTTTGGTCCAGAAAAGCAAGGGCGCCTGCGGGGTTAGCTTGGCAGATGTTGGCAATTGTGTGGATGTTATCTTAAATTGAGCAATTTCGGGATGAAGCCAAACTGATGGGGGAGAGGGCTGTATGAGCAATGCAACCCAGACGCTTAGCTAAGATTATAGTTGGTATTTTGGTGTCAGTATTGGTGAGAGCGATTGGACGCCAGTTGTTTGAGTCTGCCTGGTCTCCTTTTTTGAAGAGTGTGACCACATATGCATCTTGGCCGCCAGGTAGAAGGGTTGTTTCCTCCAGGCACTTGTTCATAGTTGCCAGTAGTAATGGTGCGATATAGTCAAAATATTTTTTGAAAAGTCCATATGGTAGGACATCAGGCCCTGGGCACTTGTTGCGCGGAGTTGATCTTATTACCTCCCATAGTTCATCTTTAGTGATGAGTGCGACAAGGTCTGGTTGATCAGCTATAGTATCAATATTAGCGGATGTAGAAAATTTCCAATTTCTCTAGGTGATGCGAAATCTGCCATGTACAGGTCAGTGTAAAATCGGTGTAATTCAGCCAATATTTTAGATGGTGTAGATGCCAGTGTGTCATCTGCTCGGTGGACCTGTGTGCAAGTCGCCAAAGTTGAAATTGGCTTAAAACAGCGGAAGAATTGGGCAATATGAGTTTTGCCGGATAGGATGTAATTTGGTTTGTAGCATACTTTGGTGTAGTGCTGGTGTTTTCTAAAGAGGGAGTTTACCTGTGTTGCTAGCTTGAACCACAGGCGGCCCCATTGGGGGGTGTATCCCTCGTGAGGTGTGTTGTTTTCTAAGTGCTGAAGCTTTCTGATAGCCTTGTTGATTGTCACAGACATTGCAGCTGTTTTTCTAGAGTTCAGGTGGCAGGCTTTCTTGGTTGCTCAAGCCTTGAATATTTCCCACTTGGCTTAGGGTTCTCGTTGGGTGGTCTTCTTTCTTGCTGTGTTGTTAGCACCATCTCGATCCAAGGTTTAAGCTCCAGAAGATGGATGGTGCTTGGTTAAACTCTGTGCCAGGTTGGTGGCTTTTGGTTTTTTTCTGAGGATGATAATGCTACTGAGACCATCCAGTGGTCAGAGAAAGGGATAATTGTTGTTGTAAAATCTGATACCCAGTGAAAGAAGTCTATAGGGGCGAACATCAGGTCAATCCAGGTCATTGAGACCAGCTGGTTATTGTTGTGGTGGGGCCTCGTCATATTGGCCAGGGTGGGGGCTTGTTTGGGAATGGTGTCACACAGGCTCAGCGTTGCCTTTAGTATGCATAGTTCTGTGCGGCCGCGGGGTATAGCCTTAGACTTGGGCCAGCGGTCAGTAATGTTGTTAAGCCAGCAGTTGAAATCTCCCATGAAAAACGTTGCCTCAGGGAAAGGGATTGAGAGGATATTGGAGAAAAAATTTTGGCGGTCATTTGGATCATTTGGGGCATACACACACGCCATGGCGAAAGTTTCTCTGTTTCACCCAAGATCCACTAGAAGCAGCCATCCTTCCAGGTGGGAGAATGTGCTTCAGTTATTTACTGGAGGATTACAGTTAGTTCAAATTACCACTCCACAGTGGTACGTCCATTAGGATTTGCCAGAAGGAGCATGGTTGACCATGACTTCACCTCCCCCGGTAGACAGTGGGGTTCTTGGATGGTCAGGATGTCCACGGGGATATTGTGCAGGAAAGACATTTTTTTGGCCTGGGACATGGGGCCTTGGCTCCCGCAATGTTGAGTGTCCCTATGGTAATTGTGGTAGTCTGCACATCAGGAACGCTGGGGCGACATACTGAGGTCACCCAGTTTCTTATTGTGGGTCATAATGCGAGTATGAGGCCAATTAGCCATATTGGTTCCAGTGTGTTGGTCGGTGGTCATAGTACTGGTTTATTTGGTTTCTTCTGGCTCAGATTACTCTGTGAAGTTTGGGTCTGGCATGGGTTGGCTTGTGCCCCATCAGCGAAATTTTTTTTCACCACTTGCCTGTGGGTTTCATGGGCAGAAACTAGGTGTTGGGGTGATTGGGTTTTGTGCATGAGTGTTGTCACAGTGTGATTGGCTGAAATAGTCTTCCATATCATGTGCATGAACCATATCATCGCTGATCACACATGATTGGCTGGGAGGATACACAGTGGTGCATGGTGGTTTTGATCCAGCTTGGTTGGAGGTGTTTGATTGGTTGTGTTCAAAAAATTCATTGTTTTATTTGCGTTGGGTTATATGTGGGGGATCTGATTGGTTATTCTGCTGCGCTGCCATGGCATCCAACTGAATCTGTTCTGAGGGAAATCGTGGTGCAAGCTTGGGTCACAGCGGAACTTACGGCCTGCTTGCGGGCAGTCTGTGCACAACGACGGTCCTTGCATGAAATGAGCTCAACCAAAGTGATGTCAGCTATTTCACCCCAATATAAGGCGAAAGTGGAGTCATTAATTTTGCCAAAAGTTGGGCTTGTTTTATCCATATTGTCCTCACAAAATTCTGGTGCTTCAATCCTGCACTTGATGGGGCACGCGTGGTCTTTGTGGCCTATAGCTGAGCAGAATTCACAGATAGGTGAGGTGTGTTCTGGTGTGATGCGGAAGGGGCGAGATATGCTGCCATTGAGGGAGGTTGATGGTTGCTGTGCGTGGAATGAGGGTGATATCTTCTACCACGTCCTGATTGGGTTCTATAATGGCTATTGCCTTCCCTGCACACAGGTGGGGCAGGAGGGGGAATTTCTCAAATTCAAACTGTTTGATTACGCTAAAACCTTTGAGGCCCCTGCGGAGCTCATCTGCAAAGATATCATGGTGCACGGTGCTCAGGAGTCAGTCAAATATGATGAATAGGTCATTTGCCTCATTCCATCATGTGTGCACCATGCAGATAGTGCAGTCTTTGTTGTTAATTTTTAGGGAGAATATGACTTTTGCTGCTTCCGCCACTTCCTCCACGGACATGAACCCAATGTCCACTCATCCTCTATGTAAAATTTTATAATTTACTGAGATGGTTTTTGGGAAAGTCGTGGAGAAGGCCTCCCCCATTTTTCCCCATGATTTGAGGGAAGTATTGCTGACCATAATTCTAAGGCCATGCTCAAGGGAGGACAGGGGCTGGGAGTGTTCTATTTTGGTATATGCGCCCATTTTTTGCAGAAATTGCAAAACTCTGGGTGCGGCACTGTTTTCACCCTTTTTGGTGGGAGGGTGTGTCAACATTCCGCTGGGTGTTTTTCCCTGGCAGGTTGGGAGGGCTTTGGGCCTTTCACGCTGGCCACTTTCACCCAACTGGTGTTGTTGCAGACAAATTTGCTCATATTTCCTGGTTGATTGTCAATCTCAGAGAAATTGCGTAGAATCATGTTAATAAAAGTGATAGTAACGGGAAAGAAAATCAGAATATTGTGTTTTTAATACTCCAAGAAATATTTATCATACATAATTGATAACTCCCACATCCACTAGTTGGATGAATCCCCTAGTGGACAAGCAGATAAACTATGATTATTTAAGCTAAAAAATGTGGGCATATTGAAATCCTAACACATCTTCAGCTTGATCAGATTATCCAGCGAGAAGTTTTTCAAGGGGTATACGCCGCTTCAATTCTGACTAAGTCCACCATCATGATTTAAATTGAGTTCTTTGGTTCCATCTCATCTATTTGCTTGATTTGTCTCTGATTAATCCTTCTTCTTATTACATTCCCATTCAATGTCCTCCTCAATGCTGACTCTGCAGAGTGCAGATCCCATGGCCACATGCTGCGCCAGATTATTTTGGGTGTTCTTGCCAATAAATGGTCTGGAAAGCTTGTTTCCCCCAAGTAAGGATTATATGACACTTTGTCATTTAAAGGATCTTCTTAGGGGGCTTCTCCAATTTCTTTGTCCCATTATTCCCACAGGTTGGGCTCTCCAATTTCAATTAGAGTGAACTCTTCCTAAAGCAAATCCCAGAAAATCTGGTTTCAACCCGTCCTGATTCTACCAATGTGCTTGCTTCTTTTAAAACCTTGGGACTACTTGCGGTAGACCCAGTTTCAAACAAAGTCAGTCCTACTGATAATATAAGGGGACATCACTAGATGCCTTTTTGGTGATAAAAATTAAAAATCAATGTTATTTAGATTTTTTGCATTTATATATTTTATATATTTATTATCATATCATATCTTATATTTTTCATTATATTATTTTTTGCTCTTCTTTTGCTATGGGACTTAACCTATAAGTAGGTTCAGAGCTCCATTGTCTGTTTCTTATTCTCTGGTTCAGCAATTCTTTATTTGACTTAACCAGATATTGTGTTCAGAAGTCTATTTTTAAGACTATACCACCTATCATGGTTTAACGGTTCCCTCCTGGGACTTGACCAAATATCTTGGTTCAGAAGTCTCCTTGGTATTTAACCAAAACCATGACTTAAAGCTATATAGTTGGTTCAGCAGTCCTTAGGGAACATTGTGGCATTTTACTTCCCTAGATCTGATACTTGAGATATTTTGTATGGATCCAGTTCACCATATGACTATCTGTGAGCTTCTTTATCATATATAAATCAGTCACTAAACTGGAAATTACCTCTGACAGACTTACCCACAAAGCGTCAGCTTATAGCTTCTTTTAAAACCATGGGTGTCGCAATAGGCTACCATATCCCCACATGGTACAATTGTATATCTAGTTATTTCTTGTCATCCATTAACTTTGCTTTAATCCTTGTCGTTAAGGTTGTATTTAACGCCCACATTTGCAGTTTAATAATATACTTTACCATAAGTTCAGTTATTGCTCAGTACTCATCCCTAGTACTAGTTCTATGTCAGAATATATAATTGGTGTTAAGGCTACCTGTTATATATAGTAATTCGAATGGCATTTTCCTATCACCATATGGTGACTGATATTGTAAGTGAGAGAAATGAGCTTTGGTGAGTTCTCTAGCAGAAGTTTTTCCATGGCCAATTTTTACTATGAGGCTAGTGTTCTGCTAACTCGTTCTACCATCCTATCGTTTCTGGCCAATATGGAACTAAACCAAACCTTATATTCCCATTAATTTGTTAGCCTCAGGATCAATTAGGAGGTAAAATTAGTTTTATTGTCACTCAATAAAACTTGCAAGCATCCATGCCATAACAACGCATGGTCCAGGATGATTGCGCCATGCTTAAAGCATCTACTTTGCTCTAGGCTTTGGTTTCTACCCATCTATTCAGATAGTCTTCTGCCACTATGATGTGTTTCGCTCCTCCTGTACTGATACTCAGGGGTCCTATCACATCTATTGACACAGTATGCCACGTGAATAAAGGATGTACTAGCCTGTATACTGTTATAATCTTATAAGGCTTGTAAAGGCATCCACACAACAGGAAAGGTAGTTGGCAACATCATAGTTGATCGATTCCCAGTACAGTACTGGCAAATATGGTCCATGATTTCTTTAGGCCACTAAAAGCTGAAAACTTCATGTGCAACTCAGATAATTTACGCTCGTTCTGACAGCTTTTGAAAAAACTGTTTTTGTAATTTGATTTTACTAATTGTCCACTTTACATCTTACCGTTTTTCATAATTTTCTTTAGTTCACCTTGAGTTTCTTAGGACTTGTTCCCGATATTGCCTTTGATCATACTCATGAATAACTCATTCACTTAATGACAGACAATTTGGACAGCATGCAATCTTGATAATACAATAGCATTTTGACGTGGTCTCCGTCCTGGTGTATTAGTTTAAATTTGTAGGCTTATATTTTTAAAGCCCATCTGGTTAATAACCCTTCAGGCTCCTTCAATCTATGGAGCCAGCATAAAGATGATTGGAATTCACCACTTTAAAATGTGTTCCATGTATATACAATCAGAATTGCTTGCATGCATTAATCACCGTGAGGTATATGTGCTCCATCATGTATAATTTCTCTCACTAGTGTTAGTGTTCTGCTATCATAGGCCGCAACATGTTCTTCTCATTCTTCATACACTTGACAAAAACGGTTGAATTGCCATCAATGAAGCATCAGTTTGGATGACAAATCCTGATTAGAATTCAGATATTTTAAGACAGGACTTGTCATCATATATTAGCATAATTTGTCAAGCGAGTCTTGGGCTTCATTGTTCCATAGAAAACCATTCTTTGGATCCTTCATTAAATGGAATAAGACTCCATGACTCTTATGAAATCCTTTATAATTGGTGATAGTAGCCGACCATACCAAGAAATACTTGGATATCTTGAACACTCTTTAAGATTGACATCCGTTTGATAGCTGTAATCTTCTGCTTCTGGGGTTTCAGCCCTCTGGAGTTTATCACAAAAACTAAGTACTTACGCTATTTATTAGAAAATGATTTTTCCTTGGCCTGATTTTAAGTTTTCCATCGCCAGTCCATAAAAACTTCTTCTAAGTACTTCGAATAGTCCATGCTTTCCTACTAAATACATTGATATCATCCAATATTCAAACCACAGGATAGCCTCAAATCATCAAGGATATAGTCCATTGCTCTCTGGAATGTTGCCTTTATGCTACACAATACCTGGGAATTTGGTCGGATGATAAAAGTCCCTGTATGGTAATTAGCATACATTTTTCTTGATCCTCCGTTGGCAAATTGATTTGCCAATATCCCAAAATTAAGTCCATTACTGAACAGTATTTTGCATTCCCTAGGCAATCTAGTGCATCGGTAATCCTTGGCATTAGATAAAAATCTTCTTTTTGAATTATTTGATTGGTGATAATTAATCAGTACTCATTTTGATATAGCCTTATTTTTTACTATAAGGATTGTACTCATATACTAACTCAACAACAGAATTAGGAGCACATGCTCAAATAGCTTGCTAGTTTTTTTACTGACTACAGCTTCAGCAGCTCTAGACTGGTAGAACAGTACCATCCTTTTTGGTGGATATTCCCTAGTTTCAACTTTGTGGATCACGTTCTTTGCATATTTAAGTCATGGTCATCTTAGTTGAATATCTTTTAATAACTCTAAAATTACTAAAACACATCTTGTTGCTGCTCTGATAATTCAGCCAGCTGCTCTTGATTAACTAAAACATTAATCTCTTTTTGTAGCTTCCACCTTTATTCCCATCTTGATTAATGTTCTGAAATCATGAAATTATTGATTTATGCTATTGAGAAAAATGAAAAAATGCAATGACTTGCTTTTTCTCTATATCCATCGTTTCTCTCCCAGATTAGCCAGTCTCTCACTAATTCTCTGTGTCCCACAATAATTATCCTGGTACTACCCAAGGCTTGATTCTTGATTTCCTCCATGGGCTGATGACTTTCCATATAACTGCTACAAGATTTTGAGCATTACCCTGTGTTAACAATTATTTGCTTTGCTGGTAGTATAATATACGTCATTTTTGTTCTCAAGGGTATCACATGATTTTCTAGGATCTCCTTAAGCATTTCCCTCCATCTTCATCCAAAAAACCTATATTTGAAGGTAATGATGCTGTCATTATAGTTTAAGTTTACAAAATTGCTCTTCTTTGTCAGTGGCGTTTCTCCTTCCTGAAGATATACTAAGGACAGGGTTTGCCCTAAGATAGTCAGGGTATTCTCTTTAAAATCACATTTCACTTCATGCTTCCTCTGAAATTCCATCTTGATAAGTATATCCTAATTTTGATTTACAAAAAATTGGATGGAGATGATACCAAAAGCGACCAAACTGGAGTGGCAACGCACTTTAGACTCCACAGGATATTGTGGTATCTGGTCTGACCATTCCATATCGCTTCCGGTGCTCTAGATACAGTGAAATCTTTATTAGTTTCACAGATTTGGTTAAAACGATGTTGATGTTCACTCCACTGTCAATTATTTCCCAAATCTTACTCAGTTGACTATTATATCTGAAAAGTACACCAAGAGTATTGTAATAGGGTATTTAATGGGTGAATAGGGGCATATTAACCAAATTGAGAGTGTAAATTAATTGCATAATAAATCAGGGAAATATCCTTGATCACGCTTAGGGGGAGAGATATGTTTGCCTCATCTAGTCTCGTCTTGAGTAACTCCTCTGGGCTCTCAGTAGATTTAATCATATCTTCAATTGATGAGCAAACGGTCATGACATTTCCTTCACAAAAAGGGTTGATCTCATTTTCTTTGGCTCAGGTAATGCTCTTAAGTCCATATTAAAACCTTTATAGAGCGTTCCAGTTGTTTCATCATCACCAAAAAGGTCAGAAATATATATCATCTTTCAAAATATTAAGAGGAACAGGGTTGTACTTAGGCCAAATTTTTCCTTTTCTAGACTGTAGGCCCTTTTCCCAATTTGAGACTGATTTCTTTCTCCTTTGCCTGGACTAGGGCGAATTGCTCCTTGAGATTCTTGGTCCAACGTTGAGAAGCTAAATGGGCAGGCCTCCCACATTGGTGGCAGTGTATCTGCATCTTGTCTGCTCGTTATTGTACTTCAGGTTTGTTTCCTAACATGAATCAATTTTGTTGCTCCTTATTTTCCTCAGTGAATTTCATAGGTATTTGGGCTTAAGTCTGGATAACTTTGAAGGCCAAGTTTGGTGCCTCAAAGGTCGCTCCTAGCATTTTTAGATGATCACCATCTGGGATGTGGACGTCTAAGTCACAATTGTTGAAGCCATTATATAAAGAAAATCATAATAAGGGTCAAAGCGCTGCTTAGTTTGAAACTAAGGCGTCAAAATCTGTTAGAATTTTTGCACAAGTTAGGATTTGTGATATTTTGGTACTAGCAGTCCGCAAAAGCTGCTAAGATATCAAATTTTCGAATTAAATGCCCATAGACCTGCCTGTAATTAGACATCTGCATAGGGATTCCAAATTATATCATAATGGCCTCATTGGCCTCATTATATGACCAATTAGCCCGTTTAGACGGGTTAGCACCAGATTTTGACAATTGGTGTTCAGGGAACTCTCTTTCGCTTCAACAATGAAATCAAAGACAATTTTAAATTAAAAAAGTCCAAAAAATCACTTCTCAATTGAGCCAAAACTTTGAATTGTCAATGCTTTCTAAGCCTGCTGCCCTGGCTTGAGGTGGTAATGCACCGCCATCTGGCATATTTTGGCTGCCACCAAAACATGCCTGGGCTGGCTCTGCTAGCCCACCTAATGCTATCAGGCATTATGTCCCCCTCAGGACTTGGCCCACCATCTTGTGAGTTACCAGGCGGTGCTCCGGAGCCCTTTGGTGCTCCCAAGGAGCAACTTGCATATTGGCCTCCAGGTCACATATTGGAGCCTCTTTTTTTTAGTACTAGATGGTCCCAACCCGAGGGGGATTCATCGATGTCACATATTGGAACCTCTTCCCATATGCAAGTGCAGCCATCATTGAGATGGCCACAGTAGTGTTTAAACCCACTGGCTTCATAGATTTCCGCCCCTTTAAGGGATATTTCAACCTCATTTTCTGTTCTGAGGCCAATGCAATGGCAGCATCTAAGCTGCCTATAGTTATTAAGAGTATCCCTTATGACTGTTTGCACCCAACTCACAGATGAGGCCACTTTGGTGGTCCAGTTCGCTGGGTTACCCTCCAATTTATTTCCAAAATGCCTCTGCCATGAGCTCATGGAAGCTTTGGCCATTTACGGCGCAGAACCCATGCTGCAATTTGTGGTTCTGAATAAAGCGGATCATTTGGCAGGGCTGCATGCCTTTGTAATGATCCACCCATTTCATAATGACACCCATCTCACGATTCCCCCTCACACAGTGAACATATCCACCCCTGATCACTCATTCTGGGTTTGCGTCAAGAACAGCTGCACCGTTTGCCCCTTGTGCTTCAAGCTTGATCACACAAAGCACAAGTGCCCTATGGCTTCTGCCTCTGCTGCTTCCGCTGCTCCCACCTCCAGTGTCAGCTTGGCTGCTGCCACGCCTAAATTTTTTGAGTGGGGCTCAATTCTCCCGCCTTACCCTCAGCAAATTCTGGTGTGGCTTCCAAAGCTGCAGACAATCAAATTCTAAAAATTACAAAAAATAGGTCAATTTATGCCAACCTGAGCTGATGGCTGAATCAGTTTCAGTTGAGCTGCCATGGTTGACAGTTCGTGGCCATTCAGGTGCAGCCAACTTGCCAACTCCAGTGACTGGACCAGTGTTAGATAAGTCAAATCCTTTCGAGTGTCTCAATTAGATTGACAAAAACAAACAGTCATATAACATTAAACCAAATTTTACATTGGAGGAGTTTTTCATTGATCCTCCCAAATCACACCCCAGCCGTTTTCATCCTAAAAACGGTTATCCAACTATAAAAACATAAGTAAAATGGCAGTGAAGCCGCTGCAGCTCCTGCCAACACCCTACTCCACCAGCAACTCTATGGGCAATGGAACTCCTGGTTGAGGGTATTCCTATCCCCAATTTCCCTCATGATTTTGAGGAAGAGGCGAAGTATGAGATTGAGTAGCTGGCTTTTGGTGCGAGCTGTGCCTGCATCAATGCAACAAAAAACGCTCTTTTTAACCTTAATTATCCTGAAACCAGCCGGCGCATCAAGTCACTTACTTGTGTGCCTGCTCTTATCACTTTTTCTGAGCATAAAGTTGCTCAATACGTTGAGGCGATGGACACCGCCAGCCTCATTAACAAAAACTCACAATAATACCTCCTTATGCCACATGTCACTGATGCTCCCACCCCAATGCTGCCTTTCATGGTCCATCAGCTAAAGCAGCGCTGGACAAAAGTTTCCGTAAAGCTTCTTCACCTTCTGATATGGCTTCCTAGGCTGTTAGCTGAGGTGCCATTTTATCATTTTTTGTACTTTAATTTTCTCTTTATAAGCACATTTGCAAATAAAGATGCGTGGCGGCTCCCCCTTTTAGGTAGGGCACCACTAGTGCTAAAAAACAATTGGTGTTTAGAAGTTCAAGACAGTCATTTCATGTGTCAGTTATTGAATCTGAACAATATCATCTCAAATAATTTGAAAAATGCAAGGGCGTTATCCAAATTGAACGTGGGTAAATTCATATGCTCAAAATTATCTGTGGTTCTAATGGAAGGTAAATCCTGCCTGTCAACTTGATTGATAATAGTAGTAACTTTGATGGTCATTCTAAAAATTTCTTCAGATGACTAGGCATATTTTTGGGTGGTTCAATCTTCCAGACTGGAGTTTTGTGCAATTTCTTGTCAGCTTCTTCCATGTCCATTTGCGTGAAATCAAATTAGTGATTCTCCAGCTCATCTATGCATTTCAATAATCCCACTATTTTTTTCAGTAATGCAGCATAAGCATTCTCAATCTGCTTCTCGTTTGGCCTTTTGATAATACTTATTTTGATTAGTTCACCCTCCTTGCGCTTCAAGGAGTTTACTTTTCCACAGAAGTCATTGTTGATAAGACCCAACTTAGTTGACCTTTACCTTGGCCTTCATCACCTGTTCTTCAAATAAAGTGAAATTGGCCTGCAATGCTGAATTGAGTGCATTCTTGTTGACCGTTTCTAGTTCCATCCAAAGCTTTTGTAATTCGTTCCTATAATACATGATTTATATGATCATCTTATTAAAATTGCTAAACCTCAAACTACCCTCTATAGAGAGCACTAATTGTTAAGAATGGGAGCTTGGCACTCTAGATAATCTTCTGGACTGAACACTAAATGTTAACTGTTCAGGATCTATTTAATCTCTTCAGATATTAACTCTATTCCGCTCCTTCTACTGCACAGGTTCCCTGTATGTTCGTTGTTCAATTTGTTGATAATAAATTATTTGGGGCAATTAAAGTATGAAGTCTGCTACTCTAGTTGAGCTTCATTTAGCCAAAGTTGTTATTAGGTCCAACGCCAACCTAGTACTTGTCCTAATCTTTAATGGTCTTAAATATTGATAGTAATTTCTTATCTCTTTGTTAGAAAGTAATTTTGGATCAGGTTCAGAGGTTCTCCTGTCACTTCTGTAGAACTTATCCTAGGATGAGATTCAGTGGTTCTTCCTCCTTCTTAACACACAAGCTCAGAGATCACAATAACATAGAAAAAGAATCTTCATGTCCTTCCACCTTTTAATCACAAGAGAAAACAGTCTAAACTATAAATCTAGGATAGTAAACATTAATTCTGATCAGCTCTTCTTTATCATGAAAAAATGAAGGGAATATATAAGAGACTTTGGTGCCCAACTTTTTGGTTGGCCCCCCAATTGGAAATGGCAGCCTGCTTAAATGAATTAACCCTCCAGAGTCACATAAAATAATAATACCACTATCAGTTCAAAGCAGATACCTATACCAACTCTCAGTGCAACTCTTCTGAGTTGAAATGAAGAACATGTCCCAAAGTTTATAGCAAAACTCTCATTGAGTTACCCTTATTAGGTAGCAAACTGCTTAGGTAATAGAACTTACCCATTAAAAGCAGCTTGTGATCCCTAAAAGGTTAACTCACAAGTTGCTTTATCACAGGCGTACTTACTCACCAGAAACCTATAAAATCCTTAATCAATTGTCAACTAAACCTTTATCATCTCAGAAAGCTATTTAAATTTTCATTTATATAATTGACAACTTATTACTTGTTTGGTGTGTGAATCAACATCAAAAAGTACTAAGCAACCTTTTTTATTAATCTGATGGATCCACCCTGCTAAATAACCTAATATCTTAAATTTTAAACTCTTAATTTTTTTTATTTAGGGTAAGGCTAACCATGGGATGGACACTTCTGAAAATATCTACAACAAAATATTAAGATACACAAAAGGCACCCCAGAGGAGCTGAAGCTACCATCTATTGCCAGTGGGAACGCCAAAGGAAGGAAGAGGGGACTGTAAAAAGAGACTTGAGCCACTACGAGCATGTGTGAAGGAAAGGATCTGAGGTGAGGAACCATACAGGGAACAGGATGAGACCAGCTGTCATTGATGTGAAATCAAATGGCCAAACAATTAGGCTTGGAAGTGGTCTGTAAGGTGCAAATGGAAGCAATGCACAGATTTCCAGAGAGTGGGAGTAGATCCCAAAATTACGTCAAGGACAATCATGTGTATCGTCCACATAGCAATTGCCACAACTAAGTGTGATGGGAAGGGTGGATGGGGGAAGTAAAGGAAGAGGCAAAGAGGTCCTTTGACAAAATGAAAGCCTGTGTATGCCACTGGCAAAAGAGATGCAGAACCTCATGCCAGATGCTTGTGAGGGCGGGCAATCTTCCAAGCAGTGGACCAAAGTCCTATGTTGGCCACAATCAACACTTGAAGACTTGGAAGGGCTGGAACACTCCACGGCGAGGTATAGCCACTTCAGGCAGTGACACACATGGGAACGAACCTGTGGTTTTAAAAGAGGGTTGTGGGTGTACCTCCTGATGTTCTTTTGGGTTTTCAAGGAGTATGGGATTTACACCATTTTAAGATAATTCACAGGCAATGTAGGGGGACAAAAGGGTAACATATTGTTCAAAGTGAATAGTCTGTTGACTTCCTGTGTGAAATGAGGAGAAGGGTGACCCCTCTGAGAAGTGTGGCCACTGATGCTGATCCTCCATCCTATGATCCACAAGGTAAGAAGGATTCGTCTAAAGTGGGCAGGGGTACCATATGGGCCTGCAGCAGAGGGATGAGAGGCCATACAGGTAAGAAGTGAGTTAGGGTGGGTGGGATTGAAGAGGCTGGGGGCATGGGAAAAGGTGGAGCATGCCTCTCGCAACCAGCGCTGGGCCAGGTGCATGGGGTTGTCACTATAGCAATCCTTGTGCCAAGGATCCTGGAGGCATGGTTGACGCAGTTGAGAAGGACTGTTGGGATTTTACCCAGATGAATCCTTCTAATAGTATCAGAATTAGGGGCTTTGGTTAGTCAGGTGTAATTGCTAGCAAATCTCCAAGTTCAATACTATATAATGTTATAAAAATATCTATTGTTTTAGGTTCACGGTTTCTCAGGTCGGCGCTGACTATCAAATTGTGGTGAGTGTGAAAATTTCAGGTGGAAAGCTGATGTATTCGTTTACAAGCATCTAACAATGATTTCGCTAACTTGAATTTGAGTTGGCAGAATCTTATCCCTGTGCCAACTGCCATAAAAAATGATTGTGGGATTTCCCGGAGGAAAATCGTTGTATTTGTTACCAAATCATTTAGGATTTTCAACTAATTCAGAGTACCAGTGACTCATGGCGAGGATGCTTTAATTTCTACTTTAATATAAATTTATATCCAATTGACCAGGGACTTATGCTGAGGATGGATTGACCTAATTTAATATTCTGTGATCAGATGAGCAGAACTGGAGGGAATTGATATGAATAAGATCGAATAGAGTTAACAATCTGATAGAGGTTTGGAATCAAGAAGCCAATAGGTTTTCCATTAATTGATTGGCCAAAGAGCACTAGGCGCAGTAGCCCTGAAAGTAGTATAAATATTCGTTGATTCCCTCCTAATAAACATCTCTCTTGCACCATTATTAATTTGTATTTGATAGTGGCTAATACCCTGTTGGAGAAGAAGTAGATAGGATAGGGGATCCTCAATAGGCGCGGGTGATCACACCTGGAGTGGCCGGTGCTGCCAGCTCCCATGCCTCCTCCTTATGAGGAACCCGTGGGAACCTAGCCAGCTGGCTACCAGTAGATGTGCTGACAGGCTGCCAACCCTAGCAGGGTGCAGCGCGGGAGTTGCCATAGCCACCAAGGAAGGGGGATGGACTCACTGGGGCATGCCCAGATGGATTGGTGAAGGGTCACAAGGGTGGGGAAGCATGGAAGTGCCTGAGCTGCCCAGGAAGGGGGCAGGACTTGCAGGGGCACACGCCAAGGACGCCTGGGGCTAAAGGCAAAGCCGTTGGTGGTTAGTTAGTGGGTTGGACGCAGGACTTATAGGGTTGGTACGCCAATGAAGGCGAAACGGAAAAGGGCCACCAGTCTTCATACTGGTTGGCCTGGCACACTAGCGGAGCCCATGGTTGATTTCATGACAAGGACCATACCACAACTTTGGCGTGGGCCAAAAAGAAACATCAGTCTCACAGGGGGAAGGTGACCTAGCCAAAGCCACCCTTGTAGCAGAGCGTACAGAGAATCAAAGAAGGAGGAGGAAAAGGCGATGTCATGGGCAGCAACCATAACCTTGACAAATGCATAGCGTTGGCAATTACTACCCTGCCTGTCAGGCTGGCCTTGTGAGCTCGTAGGGATGCAATGCGCTTGTAACTTTGTCTAAGATGTGGTGCTCCATTACTGAGTAGCGTAACCACCAACCTCCAGCCACACTTCTAGGCTGCGCACCAGACCCACAGTGTGTATGGACACAAAAGAGAGCATGAGAAGGTTGAGATTAGGTGACCTCCTGGGTAAGCTGTGAAGAGACAGCGCAGCTGGATCACTAACTGAGGGACTCCAGAGACCAGGGAGCACAGTATATACTAAGATTTCTATTTCAGTCTTGGATGCGTTGTGTGCAGCGTTACTGACCCTGGCATACTCCCAGAGAGTGGACTCCAATGCGCATGCATCATGGCTGCTAGACACTCCAACCACACAATTGTCAGCAAAAGCAAGCATCCTAATTGGTGCTTAGCCATCCACCTGAACACCTGAAAGGCGTGCAATAACACTTTGGAGAAGCGGGTTGAGGATGAAGTTGTATAATAGAGGGCTCAGGGTCCCCTTGACAGAGACCCCTTTGAGGGAGAACCAAACCAGTGAGGACCTGGACCCTGCACTTTCATCATGGCTGATATGGTGAGCAACATTGTTCAACTGATGAATCTTATGGGGAGGTGGAACTGGTGAAGGCAGGCCCTAAGGTAGTCCCAGTTGACCCTATCAAAAGCTTTTGTTGGTCTAAGAACTCAAACGCTCCAGTATCTAATTTTTGTAGACATTGGCCACGGTGTAGATATTTTCACAGATTGACCTCTTGGGGATAAAGCCAAATTCTCATGTGAGATTATCTCAGAGGCAACTTCTTCTAGGCGGTTAGCCATTATTTTAGCTAATAACTAAGTTTTAGTGTTAGTGAGGGAATTAGGGGACCAGTCTACTTAATCTAGTTAAAATCCTTATCAAACAACGTTACCATACAAACCTCTTGGCCCCCAGGAATGAGGTAAGTTTCTAAGAGACATTCGTTTAATAAGACTAGCATTAGGGTGATAAATAATTAAAATATCTTTTGTAGAACTTATAGGGAATCCCATCTGGATCTGGGCTCTTCCTGTGCGGTGAACGCAAACTGTGTACTCAGAGTATGTCACAAGTTAATCAATTAATGAGCTCTGGTATCAGGTTTTTATGAAGATGAGTGTGCCAGTGAGAAAATCATTGATTTTGGTAGGATTGACCGGGTTGGCCCTGTACAACTCAGAGTAATAGTTTCAAACTTCGGTGTACACTTTGGCTGGCGTTTGCATGATGGAATTGTCCAGGCGCCTCACCTGTGTGAAGAATAAGATTTGGAGCTGGGCAAAATAGCGGTGGAAAAAGTAGGTGGAGCACTTTTCGCCCGCAGAGATATTCTTTGCCTTATATTGAACACAAATGCGATGTTTGTGTTGTCTGATAAGCACATTAAGATTGGCAGATACTTTGGCCTTTTATGACCCTAAGTAGGGATGTACCCTGCCCTGAGGACATAATTCTCCAGATGGTCCACCTCTTCCAGGGAGCGTTTAATGAATGCTGATGGTGGCCCAATAGTGCCACAACAAGATGTGGCACGCTTACAATATTGTGGCTTCTTTGAATGTTGACCAGGTCAACAGAGGATCAGCATAGAAAGGAGTCGCAAACTCCTGTGTCAAAATGATAGTATTTTTCTACTTTGAAAATGCAGGGGACATGAGGTTGGCGAGGCGAAGTTTACTCCATATAGGTGCATGTGGCGCCAGGCTTGGCAGAGTAAATGACACTAAGACCATATTATGGTCCAAGAAATCTATTTTTATTCTTGTGAAATGTGAGTTCTGAGGGCAAAAAATCAGTGGGGCAAGAATGAAGTCTATGTGGGACATAGACACCAGCTGCCTGTTGTGCACATGGGGATATAACATGTTGAGTAGTAAAGGCTCATGAATGTAGAGTGTATCAAAAATACCCATGGTGGCTTTCATAAAGTAAAGTTTGACGTGCTCCTGTGATGGGGTTGGCGCAGAAAGCCAGCGGTCAGTGGATGGGTTGGCCCAGCAGTTCAGGTCTCCAAATACAAAAGAATTAAGGGAAGGGGAAGAGAAGCCATGGATGAGAGGTATTCCCAGCGAGCCCATGAACAGATTGGGTCATAAATATTATTCATTGCGTGCACTTCATTGTCCCATGAAAAGAATACAACCAGCACACGCTCTCAAGATACAAATGTTTAAATAAAAAATTTAAACTACAGGTTGCTCATATAAACACCCCACAGTGCGGTGACCAAAAAGAAAGATAGGGGAGGAGCATGGTTGCCCATGTTCCTTGGCACCACGTGGACAGTGGTTTTGCTTCTTTACCAGTATGTCTACAGGTAAATTGTTTTTTAGAAACTCAGTTTTCTAGCCCAGGATGGCAAGGCATTGAGTCCAGCAATATTTATCGTCCCTATTGTAGAGGAAACAACCATTGAACCTTAGGTGTAATGGAAAGGGCCCCTTGCCCTTCCTATGAATCTTTTTAAGCACGTTTTTTGGTTGCAGCACGTGTGAATTGTGCCACCAAATAGTTGTCCTTAAGAAGGTTTCCTTTACTTTTGGAAGTTTATTGGATTTGGATATTGACTTTGACTAACTTTTTACATTGAGGTGCTCCTGCGGTGCACCATTGGAATGTTGACAAAAATTGGCGGAGGTCGGGTTGAGAGAGTCAGTTTCAATAAGAGTGTAGTAAACTTGCGCGGGTTAACCTGACTCAAACAGCTGATCCACAGGCTGGTGGGCCCAATTTGATATGTGAACAGAATATCGAGTTGCTTCAGCTGTGAATGACTCAATGCCAGCCTGTGTCTGGGCAGGCGGGATCACAAATGCTGCAGTAGCCACTGCCTTGGCTGCTTCCTTATGGGGCTATTTGGCATTCTTGCGCTCTTGTGGGGACACAGGTTTAGCATGAGTATAACAGCCCTGCGCACCGCATGGAAAGGCAGCATTGGTGTCAATGGTTGGCTCATAATGGGATTTGGTGCTTTCCATTGCATCTGGGAAATTCATGATGAGTGATGCGCTCTATGGAAGGACAGGTATTTGCTTTATGGCTGAAAGCATGACATTAGGTGCGGATAGGGGGCGCACAATCCACTGTAATACATAATGGGTGGGAGTACTTCATGTCAAAATTACTAACAGTAGTGTGTGGAATATGAGTTAAATCTTCTGCAATTACTAAAGATGGGGTGATCATCACAATTGCTTTACCTATGCTAAGCTCCAATTTAAGCATGAATTTTGAATTTCAAAAGAGTGCGATTCCCCATAACTTTTAAGCCCCTCCAAGAGATGGTACTCTAGTACTGTACGTTTTACCGTCATGGGCAGAAAATCAAAAGTTGCAGAAAACTGGTGTGATTTGGTTCAACGCGTGCACTTTGTTTTGACCACCCATTGACCATCTGGGAGATCAACCACTATGCACACCTGTGAAGCGATGTCCACTGCTTGCACGGTTTTAAACTTAAGGTACAACCAACCCTGGGTCATTGAATGTGGTACGTTGTACACAGCAGCTGGAAAATGTATATGAACTTCACCACAAACTTCTTCCATAGTGCCATTAAATTTATATCTAAGTAAACTCTAATCCCATACTCCACTGATGACAGGGGCTGAGAGTGCAGAGAATTGATGTACTGGTTGCACTTTTCTTGCCAAGCTAAAATTTCTGGTGATATACTCACTGCGGTATTTTATTTTATTTCTTGGCCACCAGTGTTGGTGGGAAATTTTTTATCTTTGGATGGTGTGAAAACTGACCCTGTGCCTCTCACCACGCTTGACCAACCATAACAGACGTTGGGTGCACACTCATCTCGCCGTGTGGTTTATCATACTTACTAATATTGAATTGAGTCAGTTTCTTTTAGTGATTGCAAAAGGAAAAAAAGTTTTTTGAATTACCTTATATCTGGTAAGTTTAATACTCTGAATAATAGTTATTGAACATATGCAATAGCTCCCACATCCACTAGCCAATGAATTCCCTAGTTGACAAACAGATGAATTATAACTGATTAAGCAGTAATGAGGCATATTGAAATCCCAGCAGTGATTCTAGGACAAACATCCTTATTTACTGACTTAATTTGTTAAATAAAGTCATATTGGGATTGTCATCTCTGGGAGCCTGAAGCCCTATTATTATTTCTACTTTACATTTTCATCTTATTGACAGATCCAAGATCAAATGTAAGTGTGTTTTAGTAATATGAATATGTACATGTATTTTGTTTTTATCCTTGCTCTTTACTTCTCCTTGAACTACATAGATCTTAAGAAAGATTAAAACCCTGGGAGGTGTTTCCAAGTTCCTCATTGAGGTATATTTTTTCAATAAAAGCCCTCTTATATCTAAAATAAAATTTATAGACCACTAAAAGATTTAATTTTTAGTGTAAAAGATGATTGAGGGCAAAAATGAACAATGATGAAGTAATTGCATTGTCAGGATAATTTAATTATAACCCTGTAAGTTTACGCCTTTTAACAAAATGTGCATAAAATATGGTGGGTATCACTCTATGTTTCATTTTTATACCCATGGAAAAGTGTTTCTGGAAGAGAGATTTATTGCTTCCATATTCTTTTTTAATTTACAGATTCTTATCCCACATAGTACTAGTCATATGGTTTGGTACCACAATCTCCTTGGAAGAGACAAATAAGCCCAGGGAAGTTACCTGACATTATTTGATTCATTTTCATCCTTTATATAATTTTAATCCTACAAGAACAAAAAACCTTTTTTATAAGATTGAACTCATCAAGAACTCTGCTCTCAAAATAAATCCCACTCCTAGGGAACAACTGTGTAGCCACAGGAGTTAACCGCCCAACAAAACTTTTTAAACAGTAAATTTATTTAAGTATTTAGATATGGTTGAGTTTACATATCAGTTTCTTAATATCCTCTTGCAGTAAGAAAAATGTATACTACTTTGAAAGGGCTTTTACTAATTCTTCTCTTAAGTTTATTCTTCCTTCTGAACATGGATGATGATCTGTTTTATTTAATGACATGTCTCTACTTTTAAGATTAGGGTAGATAGTTCTTGATCCAAAGTTTGCATATTCTTTCCAAATAGACTAGATCTTCAGATTAATCTTTATCCAAGTTATCCTATTTTTTTAACAAGTCTTTAAGTCATTTAAAGCCAAATTTAAGCTAATAAATTTACCTATGAGATAATAAATGCTCCTACAAGGGTATTTTAATTTCAGGTCTAAGGTCATGAGTATATGTTTAATACTGAGATAATTGCTTGTTAAAAGATCATCAATATTAGATCCAAGAGGATATAGGTGTTCACAGAGGCCAATTAGTCATCCCAAGTCTTAAAGTCTATAGGATGCCATGGAGATAAGAGTCTAGAACATCCTCTTAATTCTCACTCCCAAAGGCATGCAATAAAATAATGTTGTTAAGACTTCCCTGCTATGATAACACAAAGCATATATTATAGATGGTATATTATATATATAAGATTAAAACTCAATGTTACTCAACTTGTAGGCCAGGTAAGTTTTGAGACAGTGAATATGACTCTATAACTACATCTTATTCTCAGATATCTGAAGTTGAATTATATAAGGAGACTTACCATTCACAATCAAATTTTGTTTTTTGATGTTGTACAGTTAAAATATAATGTTAGTTACTAATATTAAACTATTTTCTCTTACAAAATTGGAGGTGGAGTTATATAAATAATTTTTAGCGTAACACATTTAGAAATAGATAGTTAACAAATTATCTCCTAAGTATGATTCCACAAAAATTATTGAAAGTGGGTGTACCGTGGAGTGAACAAATAAATGTCATGCCAGCTGATTTTGGGAAAGTAATAACTCAGAACTATGTATATATGCTATTTAAAATAGGTCTTGTATATATGTGGTATGATAGATCCTTTGTTCTAATGTGTAGATTTTATGATTAAGAGACCCAACTAAATTTTATTTAGTTTTGGCCACTTTGACAGACTGAATTTTGAATATTGGATTTTATTTGAGGTATGTCTGTTGAACAATTACAAGTCTATTATTGTGAGAAGAGCGTTTTGGAGGTAAACAACAATACTATCAACAAAAAAACTTTAGCCAATTCTCAGAGGAACCCTTCAAATTGGGGTAATAATTCTATTCATACTTCTCAGGTAATTTGCACGAGTTTGGGTAGTCAGATTGCCCGACCATGTGGCATAATCAGAGGAGTCTGCCAGAGGTTCCTCACCAGCCCACTTCCAGTTTACGTCAAAAAACTAGGTGGAAACCACCCCCTTTTATAGGGTTGGAGGGGTTCCGCAAGGTGCAAATATTTTCTCACCCATTGATTGGGTTAAATATATTAAATATTTACCTAACGGACTTATCCTACCCATTATTGACTCTCCATCAGCCATTCCAGTGAAATAAGTCAAGAATTGAGAGTTCCTATTGGTCAAAACCCCATATTTAGTAAAATTGGATACTTGTAAGTTATAACGAATTTCTTTGACCTTTCACTTTGAGCTTCAGATTCTTTAATTACTAAGCAGCGACATATCATTAGGGTTTTTTGACCCTATTGTGGCAACTAATAAAACACTTATAAAAACTCATCTTTATTTTATGATAAAAGTTTTAAATTTTAAGGATAAGTAGTCCCCAAAAATCACAGAATCAAACATTCCGTCAGTAAAGAATATAACTTCTCCTGCAGAAATATTGTTGGATCTAGTTGAAAAATGCGCCAACAATCATAACAAAAAAAGCCTAAAATACAAAAAGTGGTGCTCATTACAGGGTATCACACCACAAAAAACTATTAAAAATGGAGGGTTTTGGGGTGAATAAACCCCAAAACCACTTGCAGCTTCTGAACCCCATCTAGATGCTTTAACCCAGCAGCTAGCCAGCGCACTGTCTCGACTTAAAACTCTTGAACAGCGCGTTTCCCAAGCTTCTTATGAGGCTTTCCCACTATCACCAAACCCCCTTTCAGAGACAAATTTGCCCCATGTAAGGGTAGCATTGCTTTATTCCTATTTTACTATGAGGCTGCTATGGAAGGGACAACTAATCCCCAAAAACTAAAGCATATCCTCCCCTGTCTCAGCCACTCCACCCAAGAGGTGATGGTTCCTTATTTGACCACCCTTAAAACTTGGGCTGAGGTAAAAAACGTGCTCAATGAGGAATGTTGAAATCAGCGTGGGATGTAAGCTCGCTGGTGCTAATTTGCCCCAGGTTTCAACAGTAAATAAGGAGTAGTATTATATTAACTGCTGAAATAAAAATAAAAGGGAGTTTTTCACCTCTAAATAAAATAATACCACTTATATGTTGAATAAAAGTTGGGTTTTTATCAGGTTTTTATTATGTGATAGCAAAGGGGATTAAAAGCAAACCCTCTTACAATCTCACTATTTAGTATATATTCTTACTTTAGACTTGAAATGTAATAGTCATCAAATTTATGATTAGCTTTGAGCCTAAATAGGAAATATGGACATTTAACCTATCAGAGCTCTCAAATCTCAGCTCGCTTTAATGGAATGGCTGAATGAGGGTCAAAGGTAGGTATGACATGTCCGTGAGGTAAAGATTTTATATATTTGAGCCAATAACCTTGAGGAATATTAGTTGCACCTTATGAGACCCCCTCCAAGGCTATAAAAAGGGGTGTTTGCGGCGTAATGTTTGAATTATTTTATAAGCGGGCTGGTGAGGAACCTCCAACGGACAACCTGATTTTTGTACATATTCAGTGCAATTCGCTTACCTGAACTTATACTATTTGCCTGAGACGTATTAGTAAAAGTGTTACCCTAATTTAATAGGTTCCATTATAAATCAACCAAGATCTTTTGGCAAGTTTATCTATAATAAAAGTTGAAACATTAGCATTATCAACTTGGACAGGTGATTGTCAGACAAGCACCAAATTAGAGCTGGTGTGGGGGTGGACTTTCCCTTCATTGGGACTATTTGCACACAAAACATTTTTCCCTATAAGCAGACAGGAAATTATCTGACAAGGAATTTGGATTCAAGCAGAGCTTGCATAGGAAAAAACAGCATTTATGAGTCTAAGTCTACTTGATGAGGAATCAGTTGCCACCTTTGTTGATCAGTTTTACAGTGCATCCCAACCTCTCCTGCTCGTTAAGATGCTACCATTGGATGATGACATTTCAGCTATCTTGGACATATTAGCGTTCAGTCCCTCCTTGGCGATGCATACCTCTTCAGATATGTGATATTTCCAATACGTATGAAATATCAAGGAGGCCTTGTTAGTGGTGGCTGACATCTAAGAATTTGACCTTACACAAGAAACTCTGAAGCAAGCCTCCACTCTGAACCCTCTAGCCTCTTCTAAAAAATGTCTCCCTCTTTAAACCTGCTAATGTGGAGTTGCCACCACAAAATGCTTTTCAATCTCGTGAAGATAGCAGGAGGATAATGGCTGTGACAGTGCAGTTCTCCCTGTCATGATTTCAATATGACTGAATGATAATCATGGGACAGCTAGGGCGCAATCTGCTGAAACTGATATCAGATACTAGTATTCGAGTGCCTCAAGTTGAGGCGATATTGAGATTAATGGGTTCTTGGATATAACAGTTTTAGAATTGATTTGTCTTTAAATAAGGTGATGCGACATTTGACAAATACAAATTTGAATCGCCTACAATTAGGGCGATAGCAAATTAGAGAATAACCAGCTGAAATGAAGAGAATTGGTGGAACCTAATAGTCCAAGCTATGAGAGTGGTATCATTCAAGCTGATGTAATATAAGTGAGATGGGCGACTAAAATGAGATTATTGTTTAGTGATTTAAGAAAAAGAGGAATAGGAAGAATCCGCGGTATTAAGCATATTAAATAAAAGTGGTTGTGGGAGCAAGTGCTCCATATTTCTATATAAGTTATTTCCTGTTGTTTTGAGGACAATGATCTTCACATCGTTGATCCTGATTGCTTTATGGGTCAAACCCTGTGCAAAAGTCCGCCAGCATATCTATTGATACTGCCAATTTTACAACAGTGGTGCTCACTACAGGGGCCCATTGATCAGTTTTAAAATAATAAACCCCAGTTGCCTGCTATGTCGCAGACTGGTTGCTTTGATAAGGAATCTGCACAAGATGCTGGGGCCATTGCATATGAGAAATTGAAACTTACCTTGGACACTGTGCTCAAAAGACAAGATGAGCTGCTCCAGGAAGTTTGCTGTGAAAATCTGCCACCATTTGATTGTGATAGAAATAATCATGGGTTCTTTCAACGATTTGAGTTTGCAACTGAAGGAACCTTGGACCGGTGAAGGGCAAAACTGTTAATCTCAACCTTGGATGTCAGAAGTGCTGATCAAGTCATTTGTTATCTTCCAGATAGTTCCGTTACATACCAAGAAGTTAAGAAGATGGGGCTGTGGTTGTTTGGCGGAATTGCAAAGATGTTGCAGCTTAAAGCTGAGTTCTTGACTATTGGGTTTCAGCGAAATGAGACCCTCACTGCATTTGCTGAGCGTTTTATGGCGTAAGACCATGTGTTGATCAGGGCAGAGATCTTACTGAAGATGATGTGTGAATTGCTATGTCCTCTGCGGTAAAGCCATACTCTGAGCTTTTCAACGTCATGGCCCAGTTGTTGGAGGTTGATGTACCTTTACTTAAACTTGTTCAGTTTGTACGTCTCATAGCTGTAACTTTTACGCCACCCAATATTGAACAGATTCACACTGTCGCCGTTGCTGACCCTAATTATGTGGGGGGGAATCAATCAGTTGGTACAGGCTTCTCCAGGTTACTCACCGCAGTCCAACATCCATCCCATATCTGCCAATCAACAACTGACCAACCACCGCTTTGACCCTAAACATGCCAATCAACAGCAGACATTCTACTGATGTGGGTCTGATTACGCTGATCACGTTTAGAATACCCTTCCATGTGGGCCAACTTATTTTAAGCACATACGTAGGACCTATGGAGTAAGTTGTTTTAATTATGGTTGCACTGGGCACATGGGATGATGGTGCCCTAATTGACGGATTCCTTCCATACCACAGGATCAAAGTTATCAGGAAAATGTCAGAGCGGAGTAGAGATGGGACTCTCTACTTCCGCTACCTCAAATTCATACGTCCCACCTGAAGCTACTGTATTAATTACAGCAGAAGCCTCCCAGTATGACGATACCTCCCTCTACCAACAGCCAGTTGGGGGAGTAAATGTGCTGTCTCAAACAAAAGTCAAAGAAATGGTGAACACATGGTTTCTGGAGCAGCAAAAGCTTTACGCTTGCCAAATGTTTGACCAAAGTCCAGCAGACCAGCTAGAACCATTCGCAGATGCGTTGTCTCTAAAAAGGAGTAGAGGTCGCCCTTCCAGTGGATGCTATTATAACAGAGCACCCTACATTTGGTGCGAGTATTATAAATTTCCTGGGAAAACGTGAACCGCTAAATGTACATGTAGTAAATAGCCGGCATTCATCTTACTCAGAGTGAACCTACTGTGACAATGTGATAGCCAAAAACATGAGTACACGTTTATAATTGATACGGGCGCTCCTGTTAACATTGTCTCCACTAAGTTGGTGGCGAAGTTATCCTTAAAACCTGACATAGACCATCGGATGGTGTATGGGACTTCTGGGGCAGAAATCACAGTCTCTGAAGGAGCTTATAGTGACCTTCCATTGCGGTTTGGATCCATTGTTGTGGTGGCTCCAGCGGTAGTATTACCAAATAGCAACTATGATCTGTTGATTAGGAAAGCTTTTATGTGATACTAAGGGGCTGTCGTTGACATTATAGAAGAGACCCTCGCTAATTTGGGACAGTGGATCCCAATTTATTTTACCTTCAGCGGAATTCCAAAGGATTCAGTGAATATGGACAAATCAACCTTGCCTACAGTGATGGGGTGATTCCAGTGCGCTATCATCAATTAAAAGGGAAAACTTGGGCCCTTCCCCATCAGTTATATGAATATCAGGGGTTACTGCTTAGAGCAACTGGAGCTATATCCATTCCCTCTGGACATCAAGTAATAGTAGACACTGAGTTAGAGGTGGAAGTGCCAGATGGGCTCTACGGGGAGATCATTGGGCCTTATCAGCAATTGCAGCTTGAGCCCCACATGGCTCCAGGCATCATACTTCCAGGCCATGGGGAAATCAAGATATTAATAGCAAACCTTCAGAGCAGACCACTTCAAATCCGCTGGCATCAGATTATAGCGTATTTACATCTGAACCCAGTTGAGGAGATCAACCAGGTTCATGAGCTCAGTTCCCTGGATGAATTTGGTCTTCCCATCGAACCGCTTCTCAGTGCAATGGTGGTTGTACCACGGGAAAATTTATCTGGGTTATTAGAAGATCAGAAGGAACGGGATGAAGTGTTATTTCAAAAGTATAAAGAGATCTTTGCGGTCAAAGATCATGATCTGGGTTGCACTCGGGGGTTATTCATTGACTTGATACTGGGGATCATCCTCCCATCAGGTCTCAACCAATCCATTAATCACAGGAAGCTGAAGAAGTTGTCACTGAGAAAATTGAAAAGCTGTTGGAGCAGGGGATGCTTGAACCGTCTAAGAGTGCATGGGCTTCTCCTGTACTAATAGTAAAAAAAAGGATGGCACTAACCATGTAATAATTGACTACCGGAAGCTCAATAGCATCACCAAAAATAGATTCATACCCTCTGCCACAGATTGATGATGCGCTAGATTGGCTAGGTGGAGCCTGCTACTTCTCGGCAATGGATTTGATATCCAGTTATTGGCAAATTGAGTTGCCCATGGAGGAGCAAGAAAAATGTGCCGTAATCACCTCAAAAGGGCTTTTCCAACCAACATGCATGCTGCAGGGATTATGTAACGCCTCAGCTATGTTTCAAAGAGCAATGGACACCATATTAGGTGATCTGAAGATGTCATGTGTTCTTGTGTATCTCGACGATATTAACATCTTCTCTCACACGTTTACTGAGCACCTCACTCATCTGGAAGAGGTATTTCGACAACTGGCTGAGGCCAATATCAAAAAATCAAGCCTCAAAAATGCCACTTCTTCAAGGATCAGCTTAAGTATCTTGGGTTTGTGGTGGATGTGACTGGGCTAAGACCTCAACCAGCCAAGGTAGAAGCTATCCTGAGGATGACTAAGCCCGATAATAAGCGGGACATTCAGTTGTTTCTGGGAATGGTGGGTTACTACCTATGATTCATACCCAATTTCAGTTGCATCGGAGGTCCGCTGTTTGAGCTACTGAAGATAGATGCCATGTTCAAATGGACAGAGTGACATCAATGTGCCTTTGATACACTTCAAATGGTATTAGTCAGTGCACCGGTGTTGAGCTATCCTAATTTTGATAAGGAATTTATAGTGAAATCAGATGCGTCCCTTTCTGCTGTTAGGGCAGTCCTGTCTCAGAAGGACTATGATGGAGATGAGCACCCTGTGGCATACTGTAGCCGCAGCCTGAATTTCCTTGAACGAAATTTCACTGTAATTGAGAAAGAGTGCTTTACGATGATTTGTGCATATATGCAGTTCCTAGTCTACTTGCACAGAGTAAAGTTTAAGGTTGTAACAGATCATGCATCGGTGCACTGGTTGCAGAACTTGAAAGAGCCTGAGGGGCGGCTAGCCCAATAGGCTCTTAAGCTGCAAGTGTATGACTTTGAAATTATTCACTGACCAAGAGCAAAACACCAAAATGCCGATTGCTTTAACAAGATTGCCATCAATTGCAGTTACAGCAGATATAGATGACATAATGTTTGACAAAATGCTCAGCGGAAAGTATGACAATGAACAGCCCTAAGTGATTAAAGAATTGGATGAAATATGAACCTATACCTTCCAATGGAATGAAGAATTGTATAAGCATATCAGAAATTCTATGGTGAATCCTCCGCGACCCTCAGCATGGCCAGGAATTAATATGAGCGCCCACAAGGCAGTTGGACATGGTGGGGTGCGCAAGACAATGGAGTTGTTGCGCCCTCGGTACTATTGGGAGATTATGAACTTTGATGTGCTCAAAACTATTTCCTGTTGCCATCAGTGCCAAATGGAGAAGCCATTCCGCTTAAAAAATATCACCAGTTAGTGAAACCTCACTTTGCTTGGCATACAGTTTGTATCAATGTCATTGGGCCCTTTTGCTAACAGGAGCTAACTGGTGTAAGTACATTATGGTGGCTATCAACCACTTGACCCAGTGGGTTGAGGCAAGGGCAATATGTAATTTAGGAGCGGTTGCAGTGGCCAAGTTATAATGGAATGCATTATTCAGCGCCATGGTTGCCCTCAGTTCATTCTCACTGATAATGGAACCAAATTTACTTCTCACATACCCCAAAACTGAATGAGCTTATGGGTATCCGCGGAGTTCTGATGACCTTATACCCCCCACCTCTAATGGAATGGTTAAATGGGTGAATGGAACTTTGGTGAACATACTACAAAAATTAGTAACAGATCGTCCTTCTGATTAAAGTTATCTTCTTTCCACTGCCATGTTTGCCTATAACATTAGTTATCATTCTGCCACGGGGAAGAGTCTCTTTCAACTACTATATGGCCAACACCCAGCCCTTCCGGCATTACTTTATTTGTGTGTAGAAGACACCAGTGGAATGGAACCCCACCGCTACATGACAAGCCTCGCGAACATCCTGATCAGACTGCAAACTGAAGCATATTCCTTCAGCTTAGCCAAGAAGATTAGGAATCAGGACACCAATCAGTTACAACATAGTGGGCTGGCAACATTCAAGGATGGTGACCTGGTTCTCTTCCATGACCAACATGTATTCGTGTGGAAACACAAGCTGGCCAGTATTTGGACTGGTCCATTCAAAGTTATAGAGAAAACTGGGGTCGATGCTTATACCATCAAGGGCCCCGCAAGTAGCCAGATCATTAACTGAGTACATGCGAAGTTTCTCCAACCATATAAGCAATAGGAGCGTATCATCCAGTTAAGGAGGGGGTAATATCGCGATTTCAATATGACTGGATGATAATCATGGGACAGCTAGTGCGCAATCCACCAAAAATGATATCAAATATGAGTATTCAAGTGCCTTGAGTTGAGGCAATATTGATAATAATGGGTTAATGGATATAACAGTTTTATTATTTGATTATCTCTAAATAAGGCGATGTGACATTTGACAAATACAAATATAAATCGCCTACAGTTAGGGAGATAGCGAATTAGAGAATAACCAGCCAAAATGAGGAGAATCAGTGGAACCTAATACTCCAAGCTATGAGAGAGGTATTGTCCAAGCCGCTGTAATAAAAGCGAGATGGGCGACTAAGAGGATGTTGTTGTTTAGTGAGATAATAAAAAGAGGAATAGGAAGAACCCGAGGTATCAAGCATATTAAATAAAATTGGTTGTTGGAGCAAGTGCTCCATACTTATATATAAATAATTTTCTGTTGTTTCAAGGACAATGATCTTCACATCGTTGGTCCTGATTGCTCAGTGGGTCAAACCCTGTGCAAAATCAGTCAGCGTATCTATTGATACTGCTGATTTTATAACACTTCCCTTCGCCTTCAGCTCAAAAAAAGCAGTTGGTGAAGGCAGTCATCCTTTTGCCTTGCCCCTCTTTTTCTTCGCAGTGGCCTTCCCAAGTGGTTCATCATATTTTCCTTCTAAGACGCTACCTTTATTTCCCTCACCAACTCCTCTGGCCATCTCTTACCTAAAACCGGTAGCCATGGGGCAACCCAATTCCCCTACATCAAAGGCTGAATGTAGAGCACCAACATTTAAAGCCTTTCCTCCAACAGCTAAAAGGATAGATAAGCTCCCCCAGGGTCTCTCCTACAACAAAGCAAACTCTGAACTTACATAACAACCAATGGACTCCCTGACTTGCATCAATTTTCTGATGACAAATATGAGGGGTATTTTGAAATTGTTGGTTATTATGTCTTAGGAGCCCCAGGTGAGGTGGAGGTACCTGAAAGGTTGAACCTGAAGAGAGTGGATATTTCTAAAAACTCCCATCAAAATTATATCCATTAAGAGTTGAGAAGTTTTGAGGATATTGACAATGTCAGTGATGCTGACCAGCTCATTGCCACACTGATCCAAATTCCCAATGTGTTCATACCCTACAGTAAATCCAGGAGAGATACCCTGAGATTGCTAAAAGAACTTTCCTCTAATCTCCGCTTAAAAGAGGTCCTCGCTCTCTCCCCCAACTTGGGTGGAACATTAACCAAAGTGGAGGTTGTCATCAATTAAGTGCAGGTTAGGGCTATTCTTTACACCTGGTCCCCTGGTGTACGTTGTGTCAACCAAACTCATTAAAAAATTAAGCTGGCCCCTTACCTCAACTACAATCAAGAATAAGGATATGCAGGCCCACATAACATCCGCGCCATTGGGGCGTACTCTCTCTGCCCATTCATTTAAGTAAGCTCGTCTTGTCAGCCCCAGCGGTGGCCTTGGCCAATAATACCTATAATCTACTCATTAGGACACAATTTTTTTGCTTAAATTGAAGGTTTTATTAACTTGAAGCGGGGCTTTCTCTCCCTGCTTAACTATGAGGTTCCTCTGATTCTGACCAATGAAGAGCTTAATAAAAAAAGATATCCTTGCACTGTTGAGTACCCCTCCTCCGCCTTATCCCTACATTACACAACTGCAGGGCGAACATTAAGAAGTTGCCTCTATCAGTGGACGCTCTTGAGGAAAATTCCTTACTATGCATCCAAAGAGATAGTAATCAAAGTGGGTGAACAACGGGTAGTTGACATGAAAATTACCCTACAAATCATCAACAACTGCTTATTGCATTTATCCAGCGTTGAGGGTGTTAGTACCTTAGATCCAGAGTATTTTCAGGCGTATTGGACCCAGCCTATCAGCGACCCATCACTCTCCTGCTGGGAAATCTCACCCTGAAAGATCTGGTCATAAAAAAGCACCAAAGGATTGGAAGAGGCCTTCTGATATCTTTAGGTACATCAAGCAAGTCCATTGTATTGGGTCTATGGCTGATATGAGTTTACCCTCTGGCCAGTAAATATGTACTTTGCCTACCGTTCATATCTCTGAGAAACTACTCCAGCGGAGCTTGACAAGGTCTACACTCTACTTGAGACCTATAGCGACATCTTCTCTACCTCTGATACTGACTATGGGCACATTAATGGTTGGACTCGCGCTATTGACACTGGAGATGCTCGTCCCATCTGATCCAAGCCTTACAGCAAATCAAAAGCTAGGGAGCTACAGATGCGAATGGAGCTCAAACAGCTTCTGGATGCTGGGTTTTTGGTGCCATCACTAAGCTCTTTGTCGTCCATGCTTCTACTTATTAAAGAAGAAAAAAGGAGGTCATTGGGTAGTTTTGGAATACCTCAAGATGAACAATCTCACTGAGAAAGCAGCTACCCTATCCCTCGTATTGATAACGCTCTAAAACTCTCTAGTCCAAGTTCTTTTCTGCCATTGACTTGGTTAGTGGGTATTGACAGATGGATTTTTCTCCACGAGATCAGGAGAAGTGCGCCCTATATGTAGCAAGGGCTAAATAACCCACTCGGTTACCCCAGGGGTCATACAATGTGACTGCCATTTTTAGTAAGCAATGGATCATATTCTTCAGAATCTCAAGCTAAGCTGCGTTATTGTATATCTCAATGGCATCAAATTTCTCTAAGACTTTCAACGAGAACGTCACGCACCTAAAAGAAGTGTTTATATGATTACAGGCATCTAACATCAAGCTTAAGCCCTCCACATGAACTTTCATCCAGAAGAAGTTGGATTTCCTTTAGCACGCTATCCCTCAAGATGGGATTCAACCCATCCCAAAACAAGATGGAAGCTATATCTAAAATGCCTGCGCCCAAAACCCTTCATTAATACAGGTATTATAGGGCATGATGGGGTATTAAATCATTTCATCCCCAAGCTCGCCCAGATCAGTAAGTTCCTCGTACGTCTCTTGGCTAAAAACACTCCATTCCATTGGGGTTTTGAAATAAAAGCCGCGTTTGAGATCCTAAAGGAGATATTGCAACAATGGTTGATCCTCTGTCACCCTGATTATGGAAAGCCCTTCATGTTGTAAATGGATGCCTCTGACTACGCCGTTAGGGACATCTTAGCTCAATTGGATGAGAATGGAGACAATCACACCATTTTCTAGTTCAGCAAAATGCTCTCAAAAGCTGAACGCAACTACAGAGTCACTGAGAAGGAGTGTCTGGCTTTCTTACTCGCTGTAAGGCACTATCACCCCTTATATATATGGGATGTCGTTCAAAGTGGTTACTGACCACGCATCCTTGAAGTGGTTACAGAATATGAAGGACCCCACTGGACGGCTGGCTCGTTGGGCTCTGAAGCTTCAGCACTACGACATGACCATTGAGCACTGGGCAGGAAATTGCCATAAGAATGTAGACGGGTACCGCAGCTGCCTCTTCACTTAGACAATAATGATGCTGAGAGGTTACATGACCTCCTCATGACTACTGACATGTGGGATGACGAAGATGAACAAGTACAGAAGATGCTAGCTCAGCACTCTTGCAACACCAAGGTGTAAAGTGGGAAGTTATATTAAGAAAGTAGGAGTAAATTGGTTGCCCTATCTCCGGCCATCAAAGCGAGTACCTGTGACTCAGGAGTCTCACACTATCATGGGCCATGACGGAGTCCAAAAATCTATGAGTGAGTTAAAGAGCGGTACTACTGGGAGGTCATCATGGAGACCATAACTGAAGACCTGGATGCCTGTCTGACCTGTTTAACAATCCAGCTTCAAGACTCATTATCATTATCAATCTAAGACGCCCCAATAACCCTTCCACACCATAAGTTTGGATGTGGTAGGTCCTCTCCCTCAGATTAATTGGGAAATCTTTACATCTTGGTTGGAATTGTCCATTTTTACCAAATGGGTTGAAGCTGTTGTTCTCCACGCTCAGACTGCCAAAGCCACTGCTACCTTCTTACATCAAAATTTCTTCACGCGGTGTAGTTGCATTAGGTCATTTGTGACAATGGAAAAAATTTTACCTCCTGAGTGTTAGATTCCGCGCCACATCTATGGGAACACAACCACTCTTCTCAGCCCCTACATCCCATCCACAAATGGGTCCATAGAAAGATTTAATGGAAATCTGGTCTCTATACTCCGCATAATGGCAATTCAGACTATCTCCACTGGTATTTCTACCTACCCAGCGCGCTCATGGTCTATTGTATTAGTTGCCATTGCATCCTCAAATAGTCCCCTTTCTGTGTGTTGTATGGGCGAGAACTGGGGGTTTCAACTTTAATAGCTAAATATATTTTTTCTTACAGGACTGACCATTAACAAGCCATGAAAAAGTTCGCCCAGAACATCATCTAACTAAAAGAAGAGGCTATTACTAACTTAGAAAAGATGGTCACCAAAGAGGGTCAAACAGCTAATGAGAGCTGGGCCCCTCTTTCTTCATTCCAATTATCAGACTTGGTACTGTATTACCACAATTAAATTACCCCTAGGAGTGAGAAGCTTGGGTCTATCTAGGAGGGGCCTTTTACAATCACATTTTAGTGAAGGGATGAATACTCAATCAAATCCCTTTCTTTTTTATTTACTATAAACGGGGTTTGTGGCTGGTTCTTACGCCTTAATTTACCCTAAAACACTCTTGCAGGGGGGTAATGTCAGACAATTACAATTTAATATTGTGAGAAGAGGGTTTTATAGGTTAACAAGGATACTATCAGACAACAAGACCCTAGGCAATTCTCATTGGAACCTCTACAATTGGATTATTACTTCTATTTATACTTCTCAGGCTATTAGCATGAGCTTAGGCAAAAATTGCCCCAACCATGCGGCGGAATCAGGGTTTCTGAGCAAGGTTCCTCACTGGCCCACTATCAGTTCAATTAAACACCTAAGCGGAGACCACCCCCTTTTATAAGGTGGAGGGGGTCCCACAAGGAGCAAATACTTTCGCCCAATGATGGGTAAATATATTAGATCTTTACCATAAGGACATGTACTACCTATTATCAACCTTCCATTAGTTGTTCTGTTGAAGCGAGCTGAGAATTGAGAGTTCTGATAGGTTAAAACCCCATATTACCTAATTTTAATGCCTGTAAGTTATAACGATTTACTCTTCCTTCGCACTTTGAGCTTCAGATTGTTTAATTACTATGCAGCGACATATTATTAGGGTTTTTTTGACCCTAATGTAGTAACTAATAAAAATTTGATAAAAAACCCAACTTTATTTTATTATAAAAGCTATAATTTTTAAGGGTAAGTAGCCCCAAAACCCCCTGAATCAAATATTATGTCAGTAAAGAATATATGTTCCCATGTGAAAATTTTTGTAATTTAGATGAAAAGTGCACCAGTGAGCATAACAAAAAGCCTAAAAGCCAACAATGCCGACCAGGATATGGACATTACCAATGCGGATAGATCAAACAAAAGAACTAAAAACGAACAGAACATTAAAACAAAACAAATTAAACCCTCCAACAAGGCATGCAGAGTATTGCTAACCCATCATGGCAGAGGGGGAGGGAGGGCCATGCAGATCATCTTCAGTTAACCAATATGGAAGGTGAGTTCTTGTTGAAAAGCGCGGATAAAAGCTGATTACTTGGGCGCTGGCTCATCAGCGTGGTGGTTTTGGAGGAGTGATATATAATGGTTGCTTACCTCAAGATCAGCTTGGAAGACAGCCTCAATCAACTCCAACGCATGATGTTCAGCTTGAAGGCGGGCATCTGGTAATTGGCCTAACTGGCTATATTTTGCTGGGTGCTTTTAGACGTAAGATTAACTTCTAAAAATTTTTGCAACATAAATGACAGCATCACTGGCATCATTGGCCAATTTGGTGATTTCCTCCCGTGCAACTTTGGGGAAATCAGGGGGAAAGCTGTTTGTGCACATCCCTTCATGGAATTAATATTAAATTGTGTCACTGCTTTGCGGAAGCGGTGGCAAAGGGGAAGGCCAAAGCTGCTAAGGAAAGCTGGTGGTCACTTTGGAAGGGGATGTCATTGGGTTTAGGAGCATAGCGTCTAGGTGGGAGAGTTTTGCAAAAATCAGAATTAAAGATTTGGCCCATTCATATCCATCCGGGACATTTTCACCAGGTTCATCATCCTCAATTGTGACAATTCCCCCTGAAATTTTAACCTCGTCCAATAGGGCCCAACGATTTTGGTTCAATAGAACTGGGGAGGCAGAATTTGGGTGGGTGGTACTGTGCGAATGGGTGGATGCTTGGGTATGAAGGGTGGTCCAAGACTGATTCTGATTAGCTGGATTGAATTTTGGTGGAAGAATGTGGCTAAAGGTTTTGGTGGTGGCAGATTTACAACTCTGGCCCCATGAGTTAGTGTGGGGGTGGGAGGGAGCAACAAAATACCACATTCAGACGCCGCAAACAGATGTTCAGAAGCTGTAGCAGAGGAAGTAGCATGGTGGCAGAACTTTTTAGTATGGTCAAACCAAAACAGAGGGGACAAGTATGGTGACCATTATCATCATGTTCCCAAAAAATTGCTCTGCGCCGCTGCAATGCGAGCAAGGGGAATTTGTTGGGCTATGGTGGAGTGGTGTGGGAATATGGTGGCAGTTGTGCGAGGGGCAGCAAGGTGTTCTGCACCAGAGGGAACATTGAAGATGATGTTGGGTTGATGCCATAAGCCAAAAGCCACGCCATCAATTGTTCATAAAAAATTTGTGGTGGAAAGGAGGGATGCAAATGACATCACCAGTGTGGTGTCAGAAGAGAGGCGAGTATGGGTGGTAGGAATGGGAGTATTGTTTGATGTTAGGTTTAAAGCCGCTGCTGCAGCATCCTCCTCTGTCTGGAAACCTATGTCAAAATAGCCCTTAGGATGGCGTAAAATAGAAAAACCAGCTGGTGCAAAGGCAGTAGTGGTTACTTTAATTTTTGCTTTGTTGGCATATGGGAATAAACGCCCATAGTTGACACAGAGGAAAAATCAAATATTGGAATGGTTAAGGGTAAGAGGATGGGGGCGAGAAGGGTGTATGCACACAAGTTACAGCACTAAGTCCCATAGGGGAAAAATCAGCTGGAAGGATTTTGTGGGCTATTTGAGCCAGTCCAAACGCATTTTCCCACAGGGCGGAAAACTCTAGGTGGAGGAGCACAGCTGCCCCACAAAGGAGTAGAAGACGGCAGATCTGAGGACATCATATGGGAAACGGATGTGGCCAGATGGCAGTGGGTAAATAAACTTTTTATTAAAAATTTGCTCAAAAGTGAGATCAAGTGAAAAGAAAAGATCTCTATTTTGACAGACTGAAGATGATAAATAATATGTTCATTATAAGATAAACTGCTTCTAAGGTAGTGCAAAAAACAACATCTTTTTGGATTGGGAAGTCAACATCTTATTTTTTAAAATTATACTTAGGGCTATAATGGCTTTAAACTAATCAAAGTAATCATTCAACTAGAGTTTATGTCTATATATTGAATCAAAACTTACAGTAAATCTTGGTAGTATGTCTGGGAAGGAATAACTAATTTCTTTGGGATGCAGAAGAATGGTAGGATGAAGCATCCCTTATAGCGTGCCACAGCTCAGAAGATAGCTCTATAAGGTTGATTAGTCCAATGTAGGTGGTTACATTCATAAAATTAGATAATACATAATCTCTAGGTTAGCATGGTACATCATTAGAGGTCACAAGAGCCTATTGTTATTATAAAAGTGAATCTTAAAACTGGAATGTCTAAGTAACCAAAAACTTTAAATCTTGTTTAATGGTACTATATTTGTTAGAATGTTGAATATCTAAAGCTTTTTAAAGTGCCGCTTAGTTTATCTGGACACTTGAATATCTAACTTTTTTTGGCACTAGTGGTGCCCAACCCAAAAGGGGGAGCCGCCACGCATCTTTATTTGCAAATAGGCCAAAAAAAGGGATTATCATAAATTAAAAATCCTAATAAAGCCCCTAGGTTATCAGCCTAGGAAGCCATATCAGAAGGCGAGGAAGCTTTGGGGAACTTTTTTCTGGTGCCCGCTTTAGCTGGCAGACCATGGCGGACAACATAGGGGTAGGGGCATCAGCGACATAGGGCATGAATACTTCAATATCTATCTATTTAATTTATTGCGAGGAAGGCTGACCAGGGGACAGACACTTCCAAATGTTGACCCAAATTGAAACTTAGTAACAGGGAAGGCACCCCAGAGAAGCGATGATATCTCTTGTTGCCAGCGGGAACGCCACTATGGGGAGGGGGAGGGAACGTGTGAAGGGGCCATAGCCACAATTGAACACGTGTGGAGGAAAGGGTCCGATTTGATGAACCAAACTGGGAATTAGGAGGAGACCAGCTGATGGCGATGCAGTGGGAGGTACCCAAACATCCACGCCTGAAATGGTCCACCAAACGGGGCCTGAATCTGTGGACAGCTTCTGGGAGGGTGGAGGTGGAGCCAGCGATGGCATCCAAGACAATTGTGTGGATAGTCCACATGGCGATTGCGACCACCAGAGCATGGAGGGAGGGTGGAAGGGAGGAAACCATGGATATAGCAAACATATCTCTTGACAGACTGAAGGGATGTGTTTGATCCTGGTCAAGCAGACGTTGAACTTCGCGCCATATCACTTTAGAGGTAGGGCACTTCTCCAGGCGGTGGAACAGCGTTCCATACTGGCCACACATGACGCAGGATGAGTGTAAAGCATTAGAGCGCTCAGCCATATGGTATACTCACCTCAGGCAGTGCCACACATGTGAACGGATTTGAGGCTGCAACAAAGGGTGGTGTGCGTATTTCCAAATAGTCTTCTGGGTCTCAATGGAATAATGGATGTCCATCATGTCCAGGTAGTCCACCCTGGATAGAACATGGGGCCATGTGATATCAAGCCATCTTGAATGGGTAGCCCCTGTACCTCTTAATTGAACTGAGGAGAGGGGCGGCTTCTTTGTGCTGTGTGTCCACTAATACGAATTCTCCACTCAGCGCTCCGCATGGAGAGGAAGATTCGTTTGTAGTGGGTTTTAGTACCGTGAGGACCTGTGGCAAATGGGTGGGAAGCTAGATACTTCATCTAGGAGTGAAGGTTCGATGGATTGTTAAGGCCCAGGGCGCAGGAGAAGTTAGAGCGGGCCGCGCGGGACCAGTGTTGGGAGGGGAGCGTAGAGGCGGTGACAGCCGCAATCCAGGTGCCCAGGATCTTGGCAGCATGGGCTTTAAAGTCTAGCAGGCCCATGCCACCATGACAATGAGGGCCAAACATGACCTCAAGCCGCACTGGAGGTGGGCGGCCTGACCAAAGCCACCCTTGCAGAAGGGCATACATAGATTTGAAAAAACCTGGGGAGAAGGCGATGGCGTGAGCTCCAAACCAGACTTTGGAGAGGAGCATAGAGTTGGCTAAAACAACCCTGCCAGTAAGGGAAGTAGGGTGGGCTCTGAGGGAGGCGATGCGCTTCGTCATGTTGTCTAGAATATGAATTTCCACTACTGCTGAGGCATACCTGCCTGCCTCCACCACATGCCTAGATGGCGGACAGGCCCTATGGTAGGGCGTGGCATGAAGGGGAGCACAAGTGAGGCGGTGTGGGGTGAAAAGGGAAGGCGAGCACATGTGCGAGCAGATAGGCCGGGCTGGACACTGGTCGCTGGGGCCCAGCAGGTTTGATACTGACCAAGGAGGATGATTTCGGTTTTGGAAGTGTTCAGTGCAGCATTACTTAGCCGGGAATATTCCTGGATGAGAGCTTCAAGCGCGCGTGCATCTTTATCATTGGACACCCCAACCACACAGTCATCTGCAAACGCCATCATCTTGACTGGGGCTTGGCCTGGTACATGGACCCCAGTGAGGTGGGCATTCATGTTTTGAAGTAGTTGGTCAAGGCTGAAGTTGTATAAGAGTGGGCAAGGGGGTCCCCTTGGCGTAAGCCCCTTTGAGGGCGGACTACTTTCGTTAGGAAGCCAGGGCCACGCACTGCCATTGTTGCAGATTCTGTAATCATTATCACCCAGTTGATGAAGTGAGGGGGCAAGCGGAATTGATGGAGACAGGCCCTAAGATATTCCCAGTTTACTCTATCATAGGCCTTTTGTTGGTCCAAAAATACAAGTTCCCCAGAGGCTGTGGACTGGCATGCATTAGCCACAGAGTGCACGTTGTCCCAAATTGACCTTCTGGGTATGAAACTGAATTGTTCTGGGATATTGGTGGCAGATGCTACAGTCCCTAAACGGTTAGCCATGATTTTAGTTAAAATTTTTGTATCCATGTTAATTAAAGAAATTGGGCGCCAGTTGGGTAGGTCTAGCTTATCCCCTTTCTTGAAGAGTGTGATGGTGAAAGCCTCTTGCCCTCCTGGTAGAAGGCGCGTATCCAGAAGGCTCTGATTAAGGGAGGCAAGCAGCAGTGGGGATATATATTTGAAGTACTTTTTATAGAATTTATAAGGAAAGACATCAGGGCCTGGGCATTTCCAATTTGGTGCACCGCGGATGGCTGACCAGAGTTCATTTGGAGTAATCAAATTCATTAATTCTGGGTATTGGGAAACAGTGCAGATGTGAGTGCTGTCAAGAAATTCTGCCACTTCGGCCAGCTGAATTAGATCAGATTGGTATAACTCAGAGTAATACTTTATGTATTTCAATTGCCATTTTGGCCGGTGTATCCACGATGGAATCATCTGACTCCACACCTGTGTGCAGGCCACGCTCTGGCGCGGTGCAAAGAATTTTTTAAAAAAAATATGCGGTGCACATGTCACTCTCTGTAATGTGTTTGGCCCTGTACTGAACACAAACCCAATGTTTGTGTTGCCTTTTGAGCGCTTTGAGGTGGGCGGCTGCTTCTGCCCAGTTCCAGCCCCAAGCAGGGCTGTAGCCTGTGGCTGGGATATTGGATTCCAGGTGTGCCAACTTTGCCAGAGCGCGCGAGATGACAGCTGATGTAGCTTGTGAGCGTCAGGAGGAGAGGTGGCAATTGTGGCGGATGGTATCCTCTTTGAAGGCTGACCATGTGGAAATTGGGTCCGTGCAAAATGGTGTAATAAACTCTTTTGCCAAAGTTGCTGATTCCACTCAAGTGGAAAATCCTGGCGACACAAGTTTTAGTGGGCGGAGTTTGCACCAATGCGGGGCCTTAGCCACTGTGATAGGTAAGTGGTAGGTTATTGAGACCAGCTGATGGTCAGAAAATTCAATTTTTGTTGTTTTGAAGTGGGAAATATGAGGTCAAAATTTTTCTGGTGTGAGGATAAGGTCTATGCGGGCAATGGACCTTAATTGGCCGTTGTGGATGTGGGGGCGAATCATGTTTTTGAGCAGCGGGGCTTGCCATGGCAGCACGTCTAATAACCCAAGGGTGGCCTTTAGAACGCGAAGTTCTACGTGACCCTGGGGGGCATGGGATGAGGAAGGCCAACGGTCTGTGGGTGAGTCTAGACAACAGTTCATGTCGCCAACTATGAAAGGGTCAGGGGGTAATGGAAGGGATTTGACCAATAAGAAAAATTCCCGACGCTCTCATGCACAGGTTGGGGCATAAATGTTGATGATAGCATACGCCGCTTCAGCCCACGAGAATGTAACAACGAGGACTTGGTCATTGAGGAAGGATTCTGACAATAAATTAAAAAAATTGTTTTTCTGAACTAGCACCCCACAGTGCTCTGACCAAAAGGGTAGGGAAGAATGAGCATGGTTTTCCAAGTGTCCTCAGAACCTTGCGGACAGTGGGACCCCTGGATGGACAGGATGTCCATGGGTAAATTTTTTTGTAAAAAACTCAGTTTCCTAGCCCAGGTTGGCGAGGCCTTGAGTCTGGCGATATTCAAAAAACCCTAAAGTGAAGGCTTCCCCCATTGCACCTTAGTGTGAGGGGATGGGCACCCGGGCCCACCAGCCTCCTCTAGATCCCCACAGGCCTTCACGGCAGCATGGGTGTTTACAGCAAAGCTATTAGTAGTTTTGTTAATTTTAGCAGAGAGGTTTGCATTGGCTTTTGCCTTCACTTTTTGTTTCCCCATCGATGAACAAATATTTTGTGGTGCGGATGAGTTCAGTGCACCAATGTTCAGGTCAAAATTTTTTTTCAGGTAGGTTGGAAACCAAGTCAGTATCAATCAGGGCTTGGTTGCAAAGGTCAGGTGAGATTGAGTCACCCATAAGATCCTCAGATTGGGTGGCCCAATTGGCATGGGCTTCCCAATCTTTTTGGTTGAGGGATTCCTGAGTTGCTTCCGCTGTGAAGGTTTCAATGTCCTCCTGGCGTTGGGAATGTGGAATAGTGGAGGCGACTTTGGCCACTTCCTTGGCTGCGGCCCTGCAGGCCTGTTTGGCCTTCTTTCGCTCTTGAGTGGAGATAGGCTTTACTAGTAAGTAGCAGCCTTGTGCTCCCCAAGGGAAAGCCTCTTTGGTGCTGGTGGTTGGTTCATAGTGCGCTCTCCACTGGCCATGGCCGCTGAGGGGTGCTCTTGGAATGTGATGCCATCCTTGGTGGGGCATGCGTGTGCCTTGTAGCCAAATGTGTCACAGTGGGTGCAGATGGGGGGTGCGCTGTCTACGGTTACCTGGAAAGGGTGGGTGGTATGCCCTTTGATATTAATATAATTGGAGTGCAGGATCTGGGTTAGGTCCTTCGTGATCTCCTGGTTGGAGTCAGAACTGCAATGGCTTTGCCATTACACAGGTTTGACATCATCATAAAGCGTTGCATCTCAAAGGATTGTATTTCACCATATACAGTGAGACCATCTTTCAGGTGCTTCAGAATAGTACGTTTGACTGTAGCGGGCAAAAAGTCAAACGTGAGGAAAATTTGGATAAATTTTGTCCATCTGGTGCATTTGGTTTCAATGATCCATTGCCCTTCAGGGAGGTTGATCACTAAATGCACCACAGCAGCTTCATCTGCTGCCTCCTTGTTTTTGAAACCAAGGTCCAGCCAACTGCATGACATGGAGTGAGGTGCGACGTACACCATGGTTGGGAAAAAAGTGTGCATATCCCCACAAAATTTTCCCATAAAGCTGTTTATTGGATATCCAGAAACACAAGACCCCATATTCCACTGACGAGTATGGTTGAGAGTGCGGTGTGTTGATGTACTGGTTACATCACGCCTGCCAAGCGAGGATTTCTGGGGAAATGGTGACTGCCAGTTTTTTATTTTTTTCTATTCTGCCAGTTTCTCTGGGGTGTTTTTGAACGTTGGAGGTCGCGGGCCTACCACCTGTGCCTCTTACCTTACTTGCCCTACTGCTCCCTGACATGGGCGCAGATTTAATCTCCTCTGTGAGATTATCAAACTAGATTCAGACATGGATTGAATAAGTTGCAAAAGTGATTGCAACGAGAGAGAAAAGTTGTTTTTAATAATTTTTTATATCTTACTATTTTATGCTTTTAACAAATAGAATTTTTAATTTTTTATAGTCAGTGCGGCATCTTAATTTTAGAGTAAAAAACTGGTGGAAGTCCTATAGAGGTTTTTTTTGTGTTTTTTAGGTCTAATTGCACTTTGCTAAATTTACAAGTGATTTTAAATTTGCCCTAGATGGCTTTTATTAAAGTATCTTCTCTAGTAGGGTCAAATTCAAAATTAATTCTTTATTTCTTATAATTGTACTTTACCACAAATCATGGCATTGAGCAACAAAACTACTAACTTAAGGTATTTTTGAACCAGACCCTGATATTACATAAAAGCTTTTATTGTAACTTGTAAAACAGTACCTTACATTTACTAGTACAATAACCTTAGGGCTATCATTTATCTAAGGATAGCAACGTCTAGGCAGAAACTTTATAACCATGATACAAAATGCAAAGTCTAAATTACACATTCTAATAAAAAAGAAAAATAATATGGTTTGATGAAAATCTTGTGTACCAAACAAAAATTTTTCTATATTTATATAACTTTTAAGGTGGCAAATGGATGTTAGAGATCAGGATTAAATCTTTGCATGTTGTTAAATATGAAATTGAGCGAAATATTAGTGAGTATCATACCAAATATAAGGCAAATTACAAAAAACTAAAACTACTTTAGATCCCAATTAATATCTAAATGATATTTAACACTAGCTTTTCTCTCACAAATACTACAGAAACTTACACAAATTCACTAAAGACAAAGATAGAGTTTTGAAAGATCTAATAGCTTTTGGTATAAAGGTTACTATATCTAACTGGCATAAAAGACCAAAAAACAAAAGCTGATCTAAATCAATGCATAAAGTATTTCTCATTGTTGGAAAGTCGTCAACCATTAGAGTTTAGTTATTTATTCTTGTATTATAAGATTTTGTCTTTTTGTTTGTTTATCATATATAGACAGTGACCTCAACAGTTGGTAAACTTTAGAAAGAATCTTTTCATTAAATTAAAGCAAACTAGATTTTGTTGGTACAATACTTGGAAACCTCTCTCCATTACCTCCTTAAAAATATTAATTAACTTTTCAAACTATTCATAAAACTTTATATCCCTCTAGGGGGTTTATGTATAGTTGGTAGGGCGTACAGCTACATTTCTGAATGTGCTGAGGATGAACTTCACCATCTACTTATATTTGGGGTGTCAGCAAAAGTCCATATAAATAGTAAGTAGGGTATGTATCCACTGAAAACCTTAATAGTGACAATTTTCTATCAAATTTAATTCTAAACCAGAGATGAGAAATTTTTTGAATGGAGTTGAACTAGTTCAGCTTTAGTGCGACTTTTAGTTCAATACTTTCAGTATTGTCCTTTTTCTTTTTAGCTTGCCTGTTTATAATTTAACTTGATGTGCTTTACTTAATCTAATATCCAATTGATGTTCTATAGATCAGCTAACCTAATCAATCTGTGTTGAAATCAATTTTATTTTATAGGGCGTTACTGATGACATCTGAATTACTATTATTATAATCCTCCTTGCACCCCACACCTTACAAGTTGCCCATGAGCAGGACATACAAGATATACTATATGCAAAAGTGACACCCTGCTTATCCCAGCTTAGCTACTCCTCTACTGTGCATGAATCATACATGCATAAAAAAGTTATTGATAATCAGAAAAATAATTTTAGTGCATTGTCAAGAAGTTGATATGACTGGATGAAAAGGTATATATTCTACCAGATCAGAAATTAGAGTCCAAGAAAGCCTTGAGATTGAATGAAAAATATATATGGATATAAAGCAAATCGATTGAATTTTTAATAGTTCAGAAAATTGAGGGATTTTCACTGAATTCTTGAGATAAAAAAACATCTAAAAGGGGAGCAGGTAGGAGATTACTAAGCAGAGGATGCATTTGACTTGGAATACCAAGATAAGAGTTGAGCGGAATAATTAGAGAAAGAGGTTTTTTAGTAGTTGATAGATAGTCTGCATTTATTAGCTTATAATAAAGTGTTAATTTGGAAATTGCTCCATATATTATATATTAGTTTTATTAAAGTCAGTGATCTAAGTATTGCCCAAATTGGTTGCTCAGTGGCTAATACCCTATGTGAACCAGCTCAGCAGAATCAAACTGTCACGCTAAAAAATTAACACTGGTGCTCACTACAGTGGGCCACTTTCCAACTGTAGCTTATTGGCACTAGGGCAAAATGGCGAGACCTCACTTTTTATGCCAAAACCAGATCAGATTTCATGCTTGATATTCCAAGGAAGCTAGGGACGCCTCCAACAATGAACTGGCACTTTTTACAGTTACAAGCCAGGTGATGAATATTATATGATCGATTTGCAGTTAGAAACTTGTCCTGAGTTAGCGGCAGATCAACAAGGTCACTCTACAAATGTGACCCCCCAGCAGCCCTGGGGCATTATAGAATGTCTTCTGCGGGGGTACTTACTCTATGAAGATGAGGCAGGGGAGCATGATCTGAGTTTATTCTACAATCAATGGGACAAGAAACCTACTATGCGTTGTATATGTCCTATCATGACGTGACTACCACAGGGCTGTCTCATCAGCTCTGTACTCTTGGAACTGATCAATATCTAGTAGCATACATGCAGTCATTGATCCGTCAGCTAGTGCGTGTGCTGGCCCGCCACAATATTGAGATTGGGGATGTCATGTGGTTCATTCAAGCACAGTAGAATAATACTTGTCTTCTACTCAATTGCCTTGATCATCTTTTTTTAGAGGTTATGGGGGTGCTGGTACATGTAGACACCGTATTGAGTATGTCCACAGCTGGTTGGACGTTTTTGTTCCACAGTTGAATCAGGAGTTACCTCAAGTGATAGGGGAATGTAGGATCAGTGCAGTTTATCAGCAGAATGGATTTGGGACATAACCACATTGGGAAGCAACACTGAGCATTTTATGAAGGACCTGGAAGAATGGGTGGAAGCGCTTAAAGCTGTGATAGCTCAGATTAGGGAAAGGGTAACCCTGTCAGAGTTGCGGATAATGGATCACGTTGACTCTGTGGCAGCTGAATTCAGTTAACTGCGCATTGAGTGGATTAATAAGTGGATGGTGAACAATGTGCTCATCTCCTTGTTGACATCCTTCAAATATCGCCAGTTGGCTAGTCAGGTTAAACAATTGGAATTCATTAGTCAGGCAGATTTCAGTCAAGCAATTACCCTTCCATTCATCAAGACGGTAGAGTATGAGGATTTGCAAGTGCAATTGGATACCCTTTGATGGGCCAACAAGGAGCTGTTGCGAGAGCCAGCTGCCCTAATTAATCTAGTAGATGATGCCAACTAAAAAGTATGTGAACTGGCTGGCAGCACGCAAGAATGCAAAGCACAGTGGAGGGTTTTCCCTCACGGCTTCAGGCAGTGGAGCATAAGCTAGACTATGAGTGTGAATTTCACCACTTTTTGAAAAATCAGTACAAAACGCTTCAACAGGAGGTGCAAGACAGCCAGAGTCAGTGTTACTCAGTCAAAACTGAATGGATATTCGATGCGCATTTTGCTGAACAAGCTGGGACAGGGGTATGTTGGAATTTTATATGACCACAATATACAGCTTGGTATAAATTAAGCATTAAATTATTCTAATTAATGGCTCACATATTTTAATTTAGCCTTTTTGATTAAGCGCAAAGATAACAATTTAATTATGTCATCTAGTAGGCAATAACAACCAATCAAACAGTTAATTGTAATTCTCATTAGATCACATCCAATAATATTTATGGTTTTCAATTTTGTCAGGGATTATTGCCAACAATTTGGAGATGAGTAAATTAGCTTGAAATGGGAAATTACTCATGGGAATTCATCAGTTTTGGTAGCCAACATGTGGGCTGATACAAATGCCAATTTAAATATGCTATTCCTCGTTAATATCAGTTGGAATATTTCCCAAAATTGAATCAATATCTCTTTTTCGTCAGCTAGGTGTGCTAAGACCATTGTGTTTACCACATTTACCCCTAAACACATGTCCTCTCATACTTCCGCCTATTAATATTCCCTCATTTTATTAATGATAAACACCTTAGAACTGTGAATACTTTATGTTCTATTATTGATTATTTACTTCAAGGCAAAGTTGTGAAGAAGTACTTCCTATCTAAGTGTCAACGCCAGAGTGAGGCAAAGTCACTAGAATTCTTATATATTACTGGAAGTGAGGCCAAAGTCACTTATTATTATCTGCCAGAGTAGGGCCAAAACTCCTCCATTTATCTGAACTCAACTAAGCTAATTGTCTTCATACAATTAGCAAGTTTGTGTTTATTTCCAGAGTCAGTAGTTAAGTGAACCTGTGCACCAGTGAAAACCCATTAGTTTTTACAGGGTAAAAGGTGCAGTCAACAGCGAGTCAGGAGAGGAGTGCTACAGATTGGCCAGTGAGTATCCCTTGAGGGCGCAGCAGTCCCTCATTGCAATCAAACTTCTTTAAGAGTCCACTTCAGCAGATTAGTCTCCATCAGCTTTCCACACGTTAATTAACAAGAGTATGTTTCCCCAGTTGTTTGGAACCTATTTTGGCTGTTCCTCATGTCTGGAGTCTAGAGCAAGGAGTTTTGTTTGGATCAAGAAGTTATTATCCTTCAGTCATGATGGGAATATGCACTGACATTTTAAACAATATGAATTCGCCATGAAAAGGGACTCAGATTAACAAAAAGAAAAACTTGTTGCTGCCCACTTTATATGTTGAGAGCGCTGATCAAGTTACTATTATCTCAGAAATAGTTCAGTATCTTATCATGAGTTAAAAGCGACTTTTTTCCTGCTTTTTGGGGGGCACAGCTAAGATGGCTTAGCGGAAGGCAAACTTTCTGACTATACAATTCCATTAGAACGAGTCTCTGTTGGAGTTTGCTGAGTGATTTATGGCAGAAGCACATGTGTTAATAGGAGCCAACATTTTATCTGCCAAGGATGTAGGTATAGTGATGATGGCGGCAATCAAAACATACTGTGAATTGCATAATTATGTCTTATGTACTGGATGAAGACTTGGGCTTATTCAAATTGTGAACACTTTACATCATCTCACCGCCATGTTCAGTGCACCCAATATAGAGTGGAAGGGCCCTGCTACTGCCACGGCATACTCCTCAAGATATGGAAAGCAATGACCAAGTTATAAGCCATTAAGGAATATTCATCCACCATATATGTCAGTGGATCCTTCTCGCCCTATGTATGCTCAACCGCCTCATCCCCAACCTAACTTCAATACTTCAGCTAATTTTTGACGTGGTCCTTCCGCTGAAGACTATAGATGTGAGCCCTTTATGAATGCCTGCTTCTCGTGTGGATGAAAAGGGCTTTATGTGTTAATTTCTCAGGCAACAAGCATGTATATGCGGTGCCATCTGGGATGATTTATTAGGGAAAAGCTCAAGCGGAGTATAGATGGGACGCTCTACCTTCATTAATTAAAATTAGTTGTCCCTAACGATTCTCAAGAGTCTCTCCATGTTGGACTCGGAACTAAGCCTGATGACTTGCTATACCAATAGCTTCAAGTGGACATCTCAGCCTCTGATCAAGAGATTGATTATTACCCTTCAAGATCTGAGTTCCACTATGATGTGCAGAAGCTGTACGCCTGGCAGATCCTGGAACAAAACGGCATAAGTAACTCAGGACCCTCAACGGACGTTGCCTCCCTATTGGGGGTTAACGTAGTTATTCCAGTAGAAAATTCGCTTGGGTGTATACTCATGTTGGTATGGTTATATCCTCCTTCCTTGGTAACAAAAAGCCTTTGGATGTTCACATAATGAGCATAAATGGTTCTTCTTATTTGGAGTGCACCTACTTGATATCTTTGTTCAGAACACAAAAATCTGAGCTATTATAGATACTGGTCCCCCATAATATAATTTCCACTAAGCTCGTGGCTAGGCTTCCGCTAAAGCCAGATGTGGATCACAGAGTAGTGTATTTGACCATGGGAGCACAGAGCACCATGTCTGAAGAATCTTACAGTGCGTTGCCTTTGCGATTTAATTCAGTTAGGGCTTCCACTCCTGTGGTGGTTCTGCTAAATAATAACTCGAATATGCTGATCAGTGCTGTGGTCCTGTGAGATTTGGAGCCTTGGTCAATACTGCGGAAGAAACCATTAGTATTTTGGGACAACAGATTCCCATTTACTTTACCTCTAGCGAATCCCAACGGATCTGTTCCACTCCAGTCAGATTAATTTGGCATATAGTGATAATGTGATTCTTGTTCAATATTGGTGAATGAAGCGGAGGACCAGAGCCCTCCCCAACAAGATCTACAAGTTTAAAGGTATTCTGCTACTAGCTGCGAGCGCTTTGAGCCTACCTTCTGGGCACAAGTGCATAATAGGAACTGAGCTTGAAATAGACGTCCCTGAAGGGCTATATGGGGAATTTTGTGAGGCCTTACCAGTAATTACGGCTTGAACCCCATGTGGCTACAGGGTTACTGTTACCAGGAAATGGGGAAATGAAGATATTGATAGCGAACCTACAGAAGAAGTCAATGACGATCCAAAGGCACCAAGTGGTGGCTTATCTACAATTGGCCCATATTGATGAGGGTCACCGTGCTCATTATTTTGGATCATGGGAGGACATTGGCCTATCAGAAAATCCATCATTTGGCATAATGGCAGTGGTTCCGCGAGAAGCTCTAACTGTATTGTCAGAGGAGCAGAAGAATAAGGCGATAGCTCTATTTAAAAATACTGAGATATTTTTGCATCTGATAATCATGATTTGGGGTGCACCCAAGGGGTGATGCATTGGGTAGATTAGGGGATCACCCTCTCATTCAATCGTGGTCTAGTCAGCGCTCAAAGGCGGTGGAAGAGGTTGTCTCTGATGAGGTAGAAAAATTGATTGAACAAGGGATGCTAGAGCCATCAAAGAGTCCGTGGGCATCGCCAGTGCTTATTCTAAAAAAAGATGGCACAAACTGGGTGGCCATTGACTATTGAAAGCTCATTAAAGTATTAAAGAAAGATTTCTACCCCTTCTGCAGTTTAATGATGTGTTAGATTTTTTTGGAGGGGCTAATTATCTTTCCTCTAAGAGTTTGATATTGTGGTACTGGAAGATTTAATTGCCATTGGTGGAACATGAGAAATGCGTCATAATCACTTTTAATGAGTTATTTCAGCCTACACTTATGCCACAGGGTTTGTGCAACGACCAGGCTAGGTTACAGCATGATATGGATATAATCTGAGGTGATTTGAAGCTGTCTTGCATTTTAGTTTACCTCAATAATATCGATGTGTTCTAGCAAACATTTACAGAGTATTTTGACCATCTGTAACAAGTGCTCCACCAACTTGCTGACACTAATATCAAGACCAAGCCTCGGAAGTGTCAATTTTTTAAGAGCAATTATAATACCTTGGGTTTGTAGTTGATTCAACAGGGCTAAAACCACAGCTGGAGAAGGTGGAAGTGATAAGCAAGATTTTCAGCCAGGGTTAAACGTGAGCTCAGGTGTAGTTTGGGATAATCAGCTACTACTGGCGGTTCATTCCTAACTTCAGTTGTATTGGGGCGCCGCTCTTTGAGTTGTTTTAAGAAAATGTCACTTTAAACTGGATGGAACAATGCCAAAATGCTTTTAATGTAATATGAACTGCATTGGCAAGTGCACCCATTTTGCAATACCCCAACTTTAGAAAACCAATTCATAGTACAAACGGATGCATCACTTTAAACCATAAAGGTAGTATTATCTCAGAAGGATAATGACGGCATAGAGCACCCTGTTGCAATTTTGTAGATAAAGTTTAAACTGTCATTAATAATCTTACACTGTGACTGCGCAAGAGTGCTTAGTAATGATTCACGCATATAAACAGTTTAGAGTATATCTCCACGGTGTATAATTCCAAGTAGTAAAGGATCATACATCTTTGCGCTGGCTACAAAATCTCCATGAACTTGAAGTATGTCTCGCGTGATGGGAGTTGAAGCTCCAGCATATGATTTCCAGATGTACACCAGTTGGGAGAAAAACAAAAATGCAGAATGCCTTTTACAACTACCAAAGGTCAGTATTACGGCGGATTTAGCTGACATTATGTATGTGAAGATGGTGGTGGAAAAATACCATGAAAAGCCGCTGCACTTTATCAAAAGTGCTATATGGGCTTAAGCAGGATACCTTACATGATGGGAAACTATATAAACAGATTGGGCTCGAAGCTGAGTTTCCATAAACCTTCCACTAAACCCACAAATATTAGGGATGCACATCAGGTGGTAGGACATGGGAGGTTTAAGAAAACGTTGGAGATTTTGCAATTCCACTACTATTGGGAGAGCATGATCTGGTGTACTGGAAACGGTAAGCTGTTGTCATCAGTGCCAAGTGGAGAAGCCTTTCCTCAAGAAAACAACATACTAGCTGGTTAAGCCTCAGTTCGCCTGCCATAATGTTTCCATTTATATAGTGGGGCCTCTACCAACTAGCGTGAACCAATCTAAGTATATAATCGTAGAAATTGATAATTTGACGAGGTGAGTGGAAGTCAGGGCGATTAATGACTTGAAAAGAAGTCACAACCACCAAGTTTGTTATGAAATATGTTATATAGTGACATGGCTGCCTGAAGTTCATCTTAATGGATAATGGAGCTAATTTCACCTTGCGTATTTTGCCCAAGTTAAACGAGATAATGGCGTTCTTCAGGGTTTTGACTACACCATATCATCTGGAATCAAATGGAATGGTGCAACAGTCCAACGGAACATTGCTGAACATAATCTGTAAGCTGGTGAAAGATTGACCCTCAAAATTGAGTACACTCCTACCCACAGCCGTGTTTGCATATAATTCCAGCTACCACTCGTCCACTGGCAAGAGTCCATTCCAACTGCTTTATGTTATACATCCAGCTTTACCTGCCCTGCTTTACTCATGTGTAGAGGACAACGGCTGTGTAAAACCACAATGATATTTATGAATCTAATGGAGACGCTGATCAAACTAAAAATAGAAGCCTATTCTATCAATTTCGCTAAGAAGAATTGTGATTAGGCGGCTGACTAGAAGAGATGTAGCGGACTTCTGCAGTTTGCTGTAGAGATCATGTAATGTTCCATGACCAACACGGATTTGTGTGGAAGAGCAAGCTCACTTTTATCTGGGCTGGGCCGTTTAAATTATTTGAGAAGACTAGTACTGATGCCTACACCATTAAAGAATCTGCGGGTGTTCAGATTATCAAAAGAGTTCACATAAAGTTCCTTTAAGAATATATGAAACATGAGCATACCATCTAGTTAAAGGGGAGATATTGTTGAGAAGATGGTATGACTGGAAAATAAGGTATATATTCTAGCTGATCAGATATTAGATTTGAGGTGAGCCTGAAGATTATACAAAAAAGTTATATGTGTATTAAGCATATTGATCAAAATTATCAATAGCTCATAAAATAGAGGAATTTCACTGAAACCTTGAGATAGATGAAAGCTACTTAAAAGGGAGCAAATAGGAGATTACTAAGCAGAGGACACATCCAACTTAGAATAATGAGATAAGAGTTGAGTGGAAGAATGAGAGAAAGAGGTTTTTAGTAGTTACCAGATAAGTCTGCGTTTATTAGAATATAATAAAGTGTTTATTGGGGCGATTGCTCTATATATTATATATTGGTTTTTAATTAGAGTTGGTGATCTACATATTGCCCAAATTGGTTGCTCAGTGGCTAATACCCTATGGGAACAAGTCAGCAGAATTAAACTGTCACGCCAAAAAATTAACATGCATTATTAACTTCCAATATCCATTTCCACTCAGGCTTAGAATTACAAGATCATGCTGAGCATGTAGTTTTGTTTTAAAATCAAATAATCATATCAATTATCTTTAATAATTATCATAAAACTAAAATATTTTCTTGATCAATCTTATCATTTTGACCTCCCACTCCCACAAAGCCTGTTGCTGCAGCTGCACCTGCAGCCGCTAATCAGCCTTCTACTCGCCCCAATGCCACACATGATTCCTCCAATCAAGCATCGGATTGGACCCTAAAGATCCCATGCTGCCTCCAATGAATTAACCAAACCTCAACCATACGCCAATTCCCCAATTCGATTTAACCAGAACTCATGGGAGTTATTGACTGAAATTGATGAATTAGGTAAGCTCATTGAAGAACCATCTCTGCAAATTGAGCAGTTTGTTAATGCAGAATGGGACATCAATACCCCCCTTGACTATATACCCCTCGGCCAAATGCCAAATCAGTTTTTAGTAATCACCAGCTTGCAGTCAAAGCAGCTGCAACACCAGATTGTCATCCCCTTCGTAAAGCTGTCACCAAATCAGTGGCGTTGCTCACAGTAGGAATTCACCTCCTGTTATCCCTTAAAAGTCTTACTCAAAAAAGTTAAATCACGGTGAAACAATTACATTTAATGTTAATAACGCTATCCAGAACGTGGTAACTGTAGCACGGAATTCGAATGCTAAGATTACCTGAATTAATATCGCCACGTTTGTTAGACTCCCAGATGCCCAAATTAAAGCTGAAAAAGCTTTAGCTGAATATCAGTGCCATTTTCCTAGCTGGCAATTTCCATGAATTTCAAACTATATCAATATTGAACCACATGCCGCCAATGCCCCAACGCCCTTAATGTCTGCCTTGACACATTCCCTATCTGGGAAGAGGAAGCTACTGCCAAAGATGAGCCCCCTGATCCCCCTCCCCTTCCACATTGGAGGGATAATCAGTTTCTGCTGACCACCTGGTTGGTTGTTTTGTTTAAAGTGCTTCACTCAATCCGCTCATTTGGGCGTTTTTTCTGAACCAATTAGTTACGTTAGTTTTTAGTTTTACTTTTAGTTTAAGTAATGTCTGTCCCCTGGTCAGCTTACCTCAAAAAAACCTTATCATTTTGGATTCTGAATGCAGTTCATTAATTTGATGCAACAAGTATTTTATGAGACCTTAGCATACCCATTTTCGTGTATCTTCAGATAGATGTAAATTTACAAAAGCGTCATTCCCACAACCTATGTTCTTTCTTTAAAAATACTCATATAATTAGCTTACATATTTTATTTATATTAGATCTAAATACTTAAGCATGTGGCTTAAGCAATTTAAATAAGATTTAATGTAAAATAATTTCTGAACTAATGTCTTCTTTTAGTCTACTTAAGTAGTTTATATAAAAACATTTCTTGCTTGTAGTATTTATCTACAATAAAGTTATAATCTCTATGAATACTAATATAAGATTTTTTTCTTAGTTAATGGCTGCAAGTAAGTTTTCAGTCCCCATTATTGATATTTGATGTCAAACCCATTATATTGATGCTGGGTTTGGCAATTCAGCTAAATCATACTGAATTGTCAAAACATAGTCTATTATACTCTGAAACTTTATACACTACACAATTGCTAAATTTGAATAAAGTACAATATATACAGTCGACATACAATTGACAAAGATACAAAAAACCTATAGCTTTCCTAAAAACTGTGCAAAAATTTGACTTTTTCTAGAAATTCTGTTATAGCTCACTACCCTCAGTCCCAGTGAGTCATTATTTCAAGGTCATATATCAAGAACCCTAAGATAACCAGAGATATCTTATGGAGAAATTTACCCAGTAATTTTTATTTTTCTTAATAGATCCCGCCTTGTTTCTTTCAGCGCAACCTTAGATCCCTAACTATAGTACCTGCATATTGTGAAAGAAACATATTTATACACCCTTAGCTGCTGCAAAGATTATAAAAATTACGCAATTGGATGTTGCTAATATTTGGCTAGAGATTGGATTGTAATACATAACAAACCCCGTCTCTCTTATCCATTCTTAATTTGTTTTAGCTCAACCTACGTTATAGGTATTTCTTAATTCACTTTATACCATTAGAACACCCTTAAATCTCCTCATGAAGGCATTTGCTAAGTCTAAGACATAGTGTTATGCGCCCAACATGGGCCCTTTGTAATTAAAACTGCACGCAAGCTAGAAAAAAGTACTCATAAACCTGTCCCAATTGATGTGCCTCGATAGCTTCCACCAGGATTTTCCAACTATGTGATTAATTACCATATGCTATAGTTGTGTATATCCAGAAAGTTTATAAAAACTCCTGAAATTGAGATACAGCTTTTTTCAGTAAATAAGCAGTGATAACTGAACGTTCATTGTATGAAAGCCAAAAAATATAAAACAACTCTGCACTTAACCCTCTCATTTGGAGGGTTAAAATTGTCATAGTGTTGTATGACATACTAAAAAGCTTTACAACAAACTACTTGACTCTCAGGAGATCCTTCATGATAGTCTTTAAATTATGGTGACAAAGAATCAATTTATTTTGAAGCAGTAGGTAAAATTCTCTGGAACTAATTATATACGGCATGTAAGCAAACTGTTTATTGTTATATTTTTAGCCTTACAATCTATCTATGCAATCTAAATATAAGCTATAAAATTATGTGAAAAACTAAAAAAGTTATCATCTGGATATGATAACAAAGTTATTACCTGATAACCTTTTGTGAAATTCTATAGATACATGGATTGTGATATAGGACCCATTATTCACTGGATGACTATGATTTATGATTATCATCAAAGCTTAAAACATTAAACATCTATGAATATGCTAATGACCGCAGTATTGTAATTTCATCTATTTTCAATATCACAGTTCAAATAGACAGCCTTATTTTCTCAGTGGATAACAAGTATAAGAACCACATTTGAAAAAGGCTTTAATAAGCTAACATTGAACACCATCCTCACAGGTGATATAACACCACTCAATTAGTTATTACACCTACTATACAGTGTCTAGCTATTGTCATAATCAGATTTCTTTGGGATTTCCTGTGCTTTAAAGTTTCATAAAACAAAAATTCTTATAGCTTTAATTTACCTGCATAAAAAGTGTAAAGATTTGGGTAACTCATAATAAATGTGTTATTATGATTTATTTATTTTTATTTGTGACACAAAGATCTTCTTAGCTATAAAAACAATAACCTGAGCATTAGTAGATCTTCTAAATTTCTTTCTTCTCAAGGTTACTTTCTAAGCAATTTATCAAAAAGAAAAGGTAAAAATAGACTCTGATTTCCTGCCGTCAATCTTACCACAATGTCCTCAGAAACCCCTACATATGCTCCAGTGTGTTTTTGCAGAACTCCCCCAGTGGTTTCAGTCTGACGGGAAACGTGCTCAGATTTGTTTTTCCAATCCTACCAAATTATTGAGTCAGTCTGTTCTGCCCAATGACCTTGATGCCCACGTTGCTCACACCCAGGAGTTGCTTTGTTGCCCCCTGATGCTCCCCTGGAGCATTATGCATCTTTCCTTAAGATAAAAGAAGGGAATTTATTCCCAAAAAATGATAAAAGGGTGTAAATTTAGCTCAGGAGGTGATGCATCCAGCTGGCTTAATCAACAATTGCCCCTATAAAGGTACTTTGACCTCAGTTTCAATATGACACTGATGCTGCCACTTAAGCAACTGTTCCCCTAGTTTGTAGGGCACCCCTATCCCAACCACTCGGACTTGGCTCCCAATGGAAACCATTTTGGTAGTTCAGTTCTCTGGTTTTACCACTTACCTTACCTCTGCGGTGCTTAAACTGGAGTTTATGGAAAAATTAACTGCCTACTATATCAACCTCATACTACAATTTGTGTTCCCAAATGGGGCACATGCTTTTTGGACCTCAGGAGCTTGCCATGATAAGCCCTGCATTTAATAAAATATCTTTAGCAATTCCTCCCAGTATCATTATCCCTTCTGCCCCAACCTGCCTGGGCCCATGTCAAGGGCGGCATACTATCTGTCCATCCTGTTTAAATTTGGACACAAAAAATGCACATGTTCATCTCTTGCAGCTTCAATTAGTTCTGAGCCCACCTCTGCCAGCTTGCATTTCGCCACCATTACTTCGCTTTTTTCAGTATGGGGTACTATCCTACCACTCTCACCAGAAAACCTATTGCTGCAGCGAGGCCTGCAACAACCAATCAGGCCCCTCCCACACCCAGTGCTATATATGCTCTTAGCAAACACCAACTGTATTAGACAGCAGTTTTATCCTAATTTTCCCCAAATTATCCAATCCTCAGTTTATGCCAAGGCCCTAGTCCAGTTCAATCAGAACCCATGGGGTTTATTGGCTAAAACAAATGAATCAGGCGATATTATTGCTCCATTCCTAGTCCAAGTTGAGCGGTTAATCAATCTGAATGGGACACTCAGTGCCCTCCCCATATTCATGCTCCAAAGCCTAGTGCCAATCCGTTTAAAAGTGACCAACAACTTTCTGTTGAAGCAGAGCTACGCCATATTATTATAACCTCCTCAAAGGTGTCACCAAGTTGGTGGCTTTGCTTGAAAAAGAGCTCCCTCCTCTAATATTTTCCCTACCAGCACATTTAGCAGTCAAAATTTATCAACCATTCTTACAAAAAAGCTAAAGATACCATACATAATGTGGCAGTGTTATGATATATCCCAAAGCCAAAATTACCCGCACCAAAATCAACACGTTCTCCAAGCTTCCAACGTTTGTATTCAAGTGGAAAGAGCTTTGGCCCTCTATATGTGCGTATTATCTACAAACAACAATTTTTATGACCAAATGCTTACAATACCCTCAAATCACATACTAACAATGCCTCTAAACCCTTGTTCTCCACCTTAGCCCATGATCTGCTTTGGGAAGAGGAAGACACTTCTGAGAATGAGCCCTCAAATCTCCACACCTTCCTCCATGTTGGTATAAGTGCTTCTCCGTCGTCCCACCTGGTTAGTTGTATTTTGTTCTGTGTCTCACTTACCAATTTTAGGAAATTTGTTTCATTTTGTTTGAGTTTTATTTAATTTTTACTCTGCTCTTGGGCTTCAGTATTGTCCATCCCTTTGTCAATATACCTTAGCTATTAGTTGTTAGATCCTATAAAACGATATGAAAGGCTACATTTAAGTCTTTGCTAAACTCTTTCGCTTTGATCAATAATTTGATTGATCTCAAATTTTAAGCAAAAAATTTTACTCCCACCTGCCTTTCACCAGTGCCTAATCCAGACTATGTCAACTTTGTTGACACCAGATGATCTCACATGTGGTGGCGGTTTGCCACCTCCTGGCATCTAATGGCCACCACCAAAATGCCCTTGACCTGGCACAAATAGCCTCGCAAACACTTCCTGTCACCACGTCCTGACTTGTGACCAAGCCCACCACTTCACATCCTCCTAAGCGGTTCTTTATTGCCCCCTGGTGTTCCTTTAGAGCAACCTGCATTTTGGCCTTCAGGTCGAGTATGGGAACTTCTTCCCCTATGCAAGCATTAAATCATAGAGTTGGCCTTGGGGTTTAAACCTGCCATACCTATGGATTTCCGTCCCCTCAAGTTGTACTTTGATCTTGGCTTCTCTTGAAAAGCTCACGCTATAACGGCATCACAGCTGCCTTATTATAAAATTACTTCTATTCTGACTATTGGAACTCACTTTCAGATGAGGCTACATTGGTGGTTCAGTTTACCAGCTTACCCTCCCACCTCGCCCCCAAACGCCTTTTCCAGAGCTCACAGAGGGCTTGGCTGCCTACACCAACAACCCATGCCACAATATTTTGTCCCAAATGCCTATTTGATTCAATAAGCCTCACGTGATTGCTACAATCTACCCATTCTGTTAGGACGCCCACCTCGAGATACCTCCCTGTGCCATATTCAGATCATCCCCTGATCATCCATTCTGGGCGAGCTCAAAAACAGTCGTGCTACATGTCCCTTTAGCTTTGCTCTCTATTATTCAAAGCACAAGTGCCTAATGCTCTGCTGATGTTGCCTCCACTGCCCCTTTGGCATAAGCCCCATCTCTGATACCACTAAATTTTTCACTTGGGAATCAGCCCTCCCTCCCCCAACCTTGACTGCCAAAGGTGCTGCTCCCCCACTCTGCCCACTTAAGGTTCAACTGACAGAACCATCTATGAGCAGATGGCTGCTCAAGTGCCAGCAGAATTGACATGGTCTGATGTGCGTGGCCACTCAGAAGCTGCCACCCAACCAACTCCTGTTGCTGGTCCTTTGCTGGTCATATCAAATCATTTAAGAGCTCTCAAATGGATTGACTATTCAGACTACCTAAACAGAATTAATCCCAACTTCAAGTGGACAGATTTCTTCTCCTAACCCCCTTTTTTATCTTCCTTCTTCCAAATCAACCTTAAGAATGGAAAAAAATTATAAAATTATTCATAAAAATTCTTTTGATGCAGCTGTTACCCTTCACTGACTCCCTCTTCCGCCAAGCCCTCCTTATGGTGATTAAGCTATTTGTGAGGGTTAACCTTTACTTAAATTCCCTTTAATTTCCCCAAACATACCAAATTAGATTGAATAAATAGCATTTGCAGCTAGCTGCCCATGTGTTAATGCAGTGATTTTTCGCTCTTTGACCCCAACTACCCCCAAACCCGCCAGAACATTAAATCCTTCACTTGTGTGCCCAACCTTATCACCTTTGAAAATTTAAACCCACCCAATAGTCAAGTCGATGCACACTGCTGCCTCATTGATGAGGAGAACCACCACCTCTTTCAAATTCTGGCACATATTGCTGAAGCTCCCACCCCCTTTTGTCCACCTTATCCCGCCACCTGAAGCCTGAGCTGGATGAAGATCCACCGCCCCCTCTTCCCCTTTTAGAATAGATGCTCAGGCTATTGCCGCAGCGCCATTCTATGAATTTTTATCTTTATCATCTCTTTGTTTATCACACTTTAAACAAAGATGCGTGGAGGACCCCCTCTTGTGTTAGGCACCACTAGTACTAAAAAAGTATATTTTGTAAAAGTTTTTAATACATACTACTTGTTGTAAATGTTATTTCTTCATAAAGATTATACCAAGCATTCTGAATAGCACTTGCTTTTAGTCTCCCTTAAACCTTAAGACCACTATATTTTTTTGCCAACCAGACAGATACCATTACTAGTGCAAGTTAAGATATATGGTATATTTTATACTATTACATCAAGAGCTAAATTGTAAAAATTTACAAGATATATGCCACCTGAAACATAACTTTATAATACCTATAGAGGATGTAAGCCTTTGGGGAAGCGCATAAAGAGTAATGAGTACTTAATTTTAAAAAAAGAAAGGTTAAAATACTAACGTCTCTACGCTATTATACAAAAGAGTTTTTCTACTTGACACTAGTACTAAATAAGAAAGCTTGTTTAATACAAAGAGTTTTTATCCTAAATCTCATATATATAAACACAAGTATGGTAGAAACATCAGAAATAATTAATTTATAATTTTTAAAAGCAACGTGAAACGCAGCACAGAGATTAAGGACTTTATTTGATTATATCCAGTCAATCTTGGCTGAAATATATGCGAATGATGCCCTCATAGCATGATTTTATAAAAATTTTTAAAATTGCCTTTATCTTCTGAAAGTCATAATGCCTTCTTGGTAAGAAGTCTCACAAGTGGTCTACCACATCTTTGTAGGAATACAGCTTGGAGGTGCTTACTGGTGCTTACGCCACTGGATCCCCAAAAAAATTAATAAAATTAAATAAAATTCACTAATAAAAACTAGGGTTTTATCCTTTTTATTAGGAGAGTGGGGGGTTAAACAAGAAGCAATCCTTTCCGATTTTTGTCAATAAATAACTATACTGATATCAAAGGTCAGAAGGAGTTTGGGGATAGTTTCAGAATAGCTGCAATGAATTCTAAATTAGGAAATATGTGTAACTCTCCTATCAGATCATGGGGAAAGTTAACTAATTTTAAAAATGGATGTTGGGGTTTTGGGGCAAAATATACCTGTCACAATTCCTATATGACTGGATGATAAGCCCTAAGTCATTATGGCAGAATGGATGGAATCCATTGAATTTGATATGAGTTATGGTACTTTGAGCACCTTGAAATGAGGCAATATTGAGTTGTTAGGAAATTGCCTCAAATTAGGTAATTGGGAAAATAACAAATAAAGAATTGGTGGAACCAATGAGATATGGCGAAGTAAATTACTAAGTTATGAAAGTGGGATCACACAAAATTGCTAAAATACAAGTGAGACGAGATGATCAAGAAAGGTTAGGTTGTTAATAGTTTAGAGCGGGCAAACAGCTATGATCAGCTGGGTTTATTATAATAAATAAAGAAGTATAGTGGGGGCAAGTGCTCCGCATTTAATAATAAAGTTTATTTCTGTTGTTTCAAGGGCAATGATCCTCATAACGTTGGTCCTATTGCATAGTGGGTCAAACCCTGCGCAATATTGTTTATGGCGTGTCTCAACAAAAATGTAAATTTATAACAATACCCATGCGGTAAGGTTTTGATGTACCCAACCAATCACCATTTGAGAAACTATTCTCTCCTCAGGGGCCCACTGCCACACCTAATAAAAGGGGGTGGCCCCCGTGCAGGTGTGGTGAAGGGCTTGGTGCTAGTTATGGGAGTACTGTCCGCTGGTTTCACTGATGTCCGTCATGTGATCAGCAATATCCAATCAATTGTTTTTACAGAAAGTGCCCAAGAAGATTTTGAACTGGCACACCCATGGTTTACAGGGTTCCATTGAGAATCAGCCAGGGACGTTTGGCCGTTCTCATAAACATTTTTATTAGAATTGCTCATAATGGAATTAGGGAATCTTAAATGGTTGACATTTTCCTTTTTTGGTGGAACTCAACCTAAAACATTCTTATTTTTGAGATGCAAAATAAATGTCCAACATCATCCCCCCCAAGAATGTTGGGGGCGAGTAGGGCCGGAGAAAATGGCAATATATTCAATTAATTATGACACCAGTAGTTTGTTACTTAATGGAATATTCATTTCCTCTCTTGTATGTGACGGTGAAGGACCCTACCAAGTAGTTCCAAGTTTACCGCTTCTAGGAGTGATGAAGTTATGATAATATAATACCATCTCAGACACTTGTAATGTAGGCAGGGTAGTTCTGAGCTCATATGCCTATCCTTCTTTAGTCACAGTTTTTGCTAGATTGGTCATTGCCTCATATTAAAGTTGAATGATGCGCTGAGCTAATATTCTCATGACCTTATCAGGCACCTCATTTCTAGAGGAAAATACATCTTTGACTAAGAGGGTAGGTAGTCCTGGTTCCAACCCTTACAAGACAAGGAAAGGGGACATTTTCAAAACCTGGTGATAACTGATTCGTCAGGCTATAAGAGCACTGGGTAGGAATTGATCCCAGTGGAGTGGATCAGAGGAGGCCATTTTCTGAAGAATAGAAAACAATGTCCCATTTGCTCTTTCCACAGTCCCATTTGTTAAGGGGTATATGAAGCTGAGAAGAGTTGTTATGCTCCCATAGTTGTGGCCAGAATTTTGACTACTCTGGAGTTAAAGTTCCTACCATTATCTCATAGTAGTACTTGAAGGGCAGCCATGACGTGTGAAAATGTGTTAAAGTATAAAAGGTGGCAGTGGCCTTAGCAGTTTGGGCAAGAAGAGCCACTGCCTCCACCCACTTGGTGAATTGGTCGATAGCTAATAGGATAAATTTGTTTCCACTAGTAGACTGAGGAAGGGGCCCTACTATATCCAAAATAATGGTGTGGAATGGTTGTTGAGGGGTAGTAGGTTGATACTGGTATCTAGTCATGAAATTGGATTTCTTCTTACATGTAAGGCAAGCTTCCAAGACTTCAACAATAGCTTCCATATTTCCATCCCAATAGTATGGATCCTTGATCCACTCATAAGTTTTCTTAGCTCCCCCATAACCTATGGTGGGATGAGCTTCCAGGATAGCAGGCACACGTTCAGATGGCCGAAGGTAAGGCAGCCACTTTTTGCCAATCTGCTTATATAGCTTTCCATTATCCACATTTGTGTTATGGGAGTGCCAGGCTAGCATCTTCTGAACAGGCTCATCTTCATCCTTCCATTCAATTGGGGTCATTAGAAGATCGTGTAACCTTTCCTCCTCACTGTTATCCAAGTGGAGGACAGGCAGTCAGGTCAACCCATCAACCTTCAAGTGATTGGTACCAGCACGTTGTTCAATTTTCATGTCATAAGGTTGGAGCTTTAGAGCCCAGAGAGCTAACTGACCAGCATATCCTTCATGTTTTAAAACCACTTTAGAGATGCGTGGTATGTAACAACAGTGAAGGTCATTAAATATAGAAAAGGGCGGTAGTGCTTGACAGCTAACAGAACATAAAGGCACTCTTTCTCTGTTACACTGTAGTTACGTTCAACCTTTGACAGCATCTTGCTAAAGTAGGAAACAGGATGATCTACACCATGTTCATTGAGTTGGGCTAGAATGGCCCCAATGGCATAGTCCGAGGCATCAGTGAATAAGATGAAGGGTTATTATAATCAGGAGGCCTTAGGATAGGACGTTGTTGTAACATTTGTTTCATTGCTTCATAGGCGACCTTTTGTTCAGCACCCAAATAAAAAGGGGTATTCTTGGTTAATAGCCGGACAAAGGACTCACTGAGTTGAGCGAACTTATGGATGAACTGATGGTAATACCCCATCATCCCTAGAAATCCCTGAATATCCAGTAGAATTTTAGGGGGTGGCATCTTTGAGATGGCTTTGACCTTGTCCTGCATGGGCTGAATACCTTCTTGTGTAATGGAGTGGCTAAGGAAATCCAATTTACTTTCGAAGAAGGTACACTTTGAGGGCTTCAATTTTATATTAGACTGACGTAACCTTTAAGATCCTCCTTCAAATGATCAAGATGTTCGTTAAAGGTTTTAGAGATCAAAAGTTATGTCATCAAGATAGATGATGACATAAGTTAACTTGAGGTCCTGCAAAATGTGATCCATTGCACGCTGGAAAGAGGCTGGTGCGTTGCACAACCCTTGGGGTAACTTTGTGGGTTGGAAAAGACCTTCACTACAAATAAGAGCGCATTTCTCTTGATCTTGCAGAGAAAAGTCCATTTACCAATGGCCACTGGCCACTGGCCAAGTCCATGGCAGAGAATAAGTTATAACTAGAGAGTTGGGCCAGGGCGTCATCAATTCGAGGGATAGGATAACTATCCTTCTTAGTGAGACTATTTAACTGACAGTAATCCATGACTATCTGATAACCTCCATTTTTCTTTTTTAAAGTAATAGTGGTGAAGACCAAATGCTATGTGAAGGAAAAAGTAACCCCGCGTCTAATAACTGCTGGATCTCCTTCCTCATCTGTTGTTCCTCCACCTTTGACTTACGATATGGTTTGGACCTTATATGCCAGACATCACCCACATCAATGGAGTGGCATCAGCCCTTAATGTGGCCATAGGCAGTATCTAATTTAGAGAAGATGTCATTATATTAGTCCAGCAAGGTATGAACTTTCTCCAACCCCTCTGGTGTTAGCTTATCCAGTAAAATGAACATTGGGCAAGGTACACACCATGTTATCCATGGGTAAGCCCAAATCCGCCATAGAGTCAATAGAGTGGATATGTTTGAAGTCCTCTACTGGGAGTAGGAAACCTCTGCTAATCTCCTGGTGTTTCTATATGATCATGTCCTTCCTGGTGAGGTTTCCCAGTAGAAGGGTAATAGGCCCCTGGTAGGCTGTATCTAGTATCTCAGGCAATACACGAGGCTCCAAGGGTCTAACACCCTCAATACTTACGAGGTGCAACAAGCAATGGTGTGGAATTTAAATTGTGATCTTAGTGTCAACCACTCTTTGTTCACCAGGCTTAATAAAGACCTCGTCTGCAGCATAAAACGATATACCCTCCTTAGCATCCACTGATTCAGGCAATTTATTTTGTGTTACTCCCAGAAGTGGAATAAGGCAATGTTATAGCTGAGAAGGGGTATTCAACTAAGCAAGAGTATTCATGCTTTCTGGGTTCTTTATTGGTTAAGACTAAGGGGACTTCATAGTTGAGTAACGAGAGGACCCCTTGCTTCAGGTTGGTTATTCCCTCATACTCAATCATAAATTGGGTGTCAATGAGCATATCATACGTGTTGTTATCTAAAGCCACAGCAGGGGCTGATAAAATAAGCTTCCTAACTCGAATGGGAAGGGAATAATAAGCCCCAATAGCGCGGGTATTATTGGGGCCAGCGGTTCCAAATTCTTGCGTGTACTTCAAGTCAGGTGCTAGCTTTATCTTTTTAATCAGCTTAGTGGAGATCACGTTGAATGTGGGAGCCCGTGTCCAGGATGGCCATGATTCTAACCTTTTGAATAACCACTTCAACCTTAGTGAGGGTTCCTCCAAAGTTAGGTGAGAAGCTAAGACTTCCTTGAGCCGGAAAGTGGAGGTAAGCTTCTGAGCAGTCAGGGGTATTTATCCAGGATGGATTTCACTGTATGATCCTGCTGAATAGGTCGAATTAAGCTAGATATGAAATGATCACCATCACTGGCAGTGTCAATAAGTTTGGGAAACCCTAAAATCTGGCTGAGGTACGTTTTCTCTGGTATGGTGGTCTCATCTATTCCTCCAGCGTTCAAATGATTAGGCACTTCTAGTTCTGCAAAAAGCTCCTAATATGTGATAACCAACGTCATCGTAACCCCCCTCAGATTCCTCCCCATGAGTATTCGAAACAATGGTCAAGGCAGCGATGGAGGTATGGGGGATGGCTACAGAGGGTTGGGTAGCCTTAGAAGACGCATTTTCCAGCTTGGCTGGAAGGGAAGGCACAGAGGCTTTAGTGCTGCAGGTGTATGGTTGTTACAACCTTACAGAGCTTTGTTTCATTAACAGGAGTTATAAACTTTTTAAGTCGCACTGAGGGAGCAGGTTTAGTAGAAAAGATAGGCACAGGTGGCCCTACTCCCAATTGATCAACAGGCGAATACTCCTTTACGGTTAGAGCCAAGGTTGGCGGTTCACTTTTATGTGGTGTGGCACATACATGGAATTCAGCCACATCTAACAAAGCTTCCTTAATATCGCGGATATTCATAAAAATTCGTTTCACTGAGATGATGTGTCAGGATAGAGATGGCTGAGAGGCTAACTCAGTTAACAGGGCGGCAATAGCGTCATCAAGGGTAAGCATGTTTGAGGTTGACAACCTTTTTGCAGCAAGGTAAAAGCGTTCAGCAAGGGTAATGGTTGATTCACCTTCATACATGTGAAGGCGCATAAAGGCCTGTTTTTCCTTGTGTAGACTTTGCTTTAATCTGAATTCAGCTTGAAGAGCCTCTTTCATCTCTGGCCAGGTGTACCTAGGATTCAGGTTGGGTACTATCATCTCTTGTGCTAATCGGCTTAGACAAGGTAGGATGTGACAAACTTTTTGCTCGTCTGTGGCACCATCCATAGTGGCTTTGTATACGTACAGGAAGGTAGTAATGCTCCCTTCGCCAGGGCTGAACTTGCCTTTAGTAGGAATTTTGTAAGGGCGCTGCTCAAGCTCCTCAAGGCGAGACAAAGCTCTTGTTAGTTGCTTTCCAAGAGCAACTAGTTTTGTTGTAAAGGGATACCCTGTAGTGAGCACCATTTTGTAGGAATCCAGCTTGGGTTTGCTTGCTGGTGCTTAAGCCACTGTATCCCAAAAACATTTTAATAAAATTAAATAAAATTTACTAATAAAAACTAGGGTTTTATCTTTTTTATTAGGAGAGTGGGGGTTAAACAAGAAGCAATCCTTTCTGATTTTTGTCAATTTATATTTATACTGATTTCATTTGTCAGAAAGAATTTGGGGATAGAATTTGGAATAGCTGCAATGCATTCCAAATTAGGAAATATGTGTGACTCTCCTATCAGATCGTGGGGTAAGTTAACTATTTTTGGTAAAACGGATGTTGAGATTTTGGGGCAATATATACTCATGTAGTAAGGTCTTGATGTACCCCAACCAATCACCATTTGGAAAATTATTCTCACCTTGGGGGCCCACCACCATGCTTATAAAAGGAGGTGGCCCCCGCGCAGGTGTAATAAAAGAACTTGGTGCTGGTTGGGGGAGTACATATTCTGGTTTCCCCAAAGTCTGTCATGCAATCAGCAAGATCTAATTGATTGTTTTTATAGAAAGTGCCATGTGGGTTTTGAACTGGTGTTACCCCAGTTTATGGGGTTCCACTGAGAATCAGCCAGGGTCTTTTGGCCGTTCTCATCAAAATTTTTATTAGAATCACTCATAATGGCATTGGGGAATTGCAAATGATTGACATTTCCCTTTTTTGGTGGAACTCAACCTAAAACATAATTATTTTTGAGCTGCAAAGGTAAATGTCTGACAATCTTATTAGGTTATGTTTATCAGCCTACATGATAACTTGAGACTCTTGTAAAATGACAATATCCTAACAGTTCCATTTATTTTATCACAACTCTCAATCTATAAAATGACCCCTGTTTTTTTAAAAGTCAACATATTGTCCAAATAAAAATGCACTATATGCTATAACCCCGCTTACAGACCAAAAAGTTTAACAAGTTTTTAGCACACATACTAAAATATTTGCAACAAGGCATAATCTTAGGGATAATTAACTACTTAAAAATTTACAGAGAATTATGTTAACCTCATTTTTTGTGTTCAGATCTCAGATTATTTATACATATACAATAAAATAAGCTTTTAATGAGTAATTCTATCATTACTTCACCGCGGCACTTATCCTCTATTGTCCCTGAGGGTTATTGCATTTATTATGGCAATGTAACAATGTTCACACTCGCAGGGTAGACCAGATTAGTGGAAGAACCTATAATAAGAAAGGAGTCTGTCAAAGCAACCCTTTTAGCTTATTTTTACCTAACATCATAAATCTCTTACTCTATTACAATTAAAGAAACTACGCATTAACAATGTTTTTGAGTAAAGCTTCTAACAGGATGCTAGCATTGTCAGATAAATTTTTGCAGAAAGTATCAGCAAAGGCATATACATTGTTAAGCTCTTGAGAGGCAATTTCTGGCATTATATGCAAAAGAAAAGAACTCTGAAATATACTTATTCCTTTAGCTTAACTTACATCGTCCTAACTAATTAGAAAGCATAAAAATATTTTTATCAAATTTTAGGATCTCATGAAACAAATGAAAGTTTCCATTTATCAGGGTATAGAGCAGATTTTGATGTGATAAACACGCGTATTGCTAGTAATTATACCACAAATTCACTTCTTGGGTATACAATATTAAATAGGTTTTATAGAAGTTTAGTTTTTCTCTGAAGTTTACTACTTTTCTTTAGCCTTATCAAATAAATAGAGTGTTAGTCTTAATGTATTATTTGAAAGTACAATTACTGTTCAAATCCAAAACATCTCACAATGCTGCTTTTAATGAGGTATTATAGATCAGACAAGTACATATTGTACTTTGTCACTCTTGGATTCCTTAAGCTATTCAGTTTAGAAGGAACTCTTATGTTGATTATACGTCTGACTTGGACAGTCTTAACCAATAGCTTTATGCTGAAATGATTATACCCAATACACTGGGCTATGGCTCAATAATTATAGATACATATTGAAACCATCATATACTATATACTTAAAGTAAGCATTATATTCCTTATATGTTTAAATTTATGAAACTATAGCCTAAACCACTAAAACTAGGCTCTATAATGAACCTAGCATAGCTATCCTAATCAGAAATGGTTAGATCATTGCGCTTTGCCGCATAATACTTTAGACAAATGAATGTGCCCAATATTGTTGAGAGCGCATTGAGTACTACACAAAGCTAGCCATTACTTACTTAGGAATACAAAAAATCAGATGATAGCTTTAAAATTAAGTAATCTGTTATATTATTATTATTCTTATTATAAAGTTTTTTCAGGGGAAAGGACGGATTTTGTTTTATTCATAGAAAATGCCTACACTACTCTAAACTGTTAGTTTTACAATTCTATCGCTTCTTTAACATCAAAGGACTACTCATTATGACCAAAGTAGAAATTTTTTTCTCAAGTAGTGCTTCTTAGTTTACTTGCTACTGACTTAATAAATGATCCTATTCCTCCTGATTGTATCAGATATCAGAATTTCGGACATGTTTGGAAAAATATTGACCATTTGACTTCCTGAAACAAATCAATCCCTAGACCCAAGAAGATGGTTAAAAAAGCTACTTTAATTAATTACAGGAAAGAAGGGTAGTCAATAAGGCTCAAACTGATACTAGGAAAAACCGTCAAATCAATTTGAGCCTAAGATACGCCAAGAAAATCCTGCCTAATTGATATAAGGATCTTTGGAATGTTAGGTGACAATTACTCAAGATGGGACTCAAAGTAACAAATTAAGACAAACCCACAGAAATGGTAAAAATCAAAAATCAGCCCAATGATTGACCTAAGCAACCTCAAATCTCATCTAACTTGGCTTATAAAATATTATTTTTACTTTATCAAAAATATGTTCTAAAGGAACTATTCCATCTGGAATGCATCGCCTGGCCAAGAGCCTTTCATCCAAATTTTCTACCTAACATTTTTATTAATGTTTTCCTTTTTGTGGTTTATATTGTTAACTATGACATATAAAAACCCCTCTTTTATACTGCAATAATATTACGTTTTAGAATTTGTATCTTATTTTGGTATTGAATTTAATAATTACATTATGCATACTTACCCTAGGACAGATACTCTAGTTGATGGGACATATATGGTGAATTGCAACCCTTTAAAATAAAGTATATACTTACCATGATACTCAGATGGCTTCAAGTATAGACTATGATTCTAGGTCATAACATCATTGAGCTCAAAAGTGAAAGCCCAACAGGTTGGTGCTCACTGAATGGGCCCAACCAACACTTAACGATACCTGCAAATATTTGATTGCACTATGCAAGATAGCCAATTCATAGTGTCACCTGCTGGGTTTGCAATGGAAATGATGAATAATATGACCAAAGAGGAAGTCTGGCCATCTTCACATCTAAGGAAGTTCAAGAAAATCCTATGGAGATTCCCAAATCTCATCATCTAACATTGATTACAATAAGCTGTTTGATACATATTTCTTGGAGTCATTATACTATGAGAAAGAGCCAGCCGCAAAAGGGCATTCACTATGGGCAGGGTTCTCATGAAACTGTATGAATCCTGTGTTCTCCCAAAGAGTTAGGGATCATGTGGGAACTTATCTCTCTATATCATGCAAATTTTAGACCCTGCGCTTTATCATAACATGAATTTACTAGGAGTCCATAACAATAAACTCCACCATCATATCAACACCCAGGGGCCTTGAAAGTGGCTATGAACATGTATCTAAATTTTCCATCATAAAATATAGGAGACATCCGCCGCTTGATGAAAGCAAACCGTTTCTACATCATTCAGCTCTAAAATCAAAAGGTACATTAATTACGGTGTTATTAAGTATGTAGGGAAAGCTATGAATCTTCTCCAAAAGGACATCTCAGATTAAACGACATCACCAATTGGTTACTTGAAGCCTTAACTGAAAAGCTTCAAAGAAAAGATATTAAAGCCCTTGGAAAAATGAACCCCAGTTTTCTAATAGCCGTCAACAGGAGGAAGACCAGATCACACTCCACAAGCCCCAGCTGGAGAAAGCTCTATAGTTTTGATGAACTGGAGGCCCATCAAACCTTTAAGACTTCATCATTATCTCAAAGTATTATTTACCATGTAGCCATGACAAACAAGATCTGGCATCCCGTGATACGCTGGCATCTAATCTTTCCATTACTTAGCGACTCAACAAAATGGAGAGCAACATGAGGGGCAAATCCCAAGTCAAGAAGACAATAATCAGGTCTACTGAAGCCTTAATGAAGATGAGCAACATTAAAGCTCTCTTACAGAAGATCTGTGACCAAGCTTGACAAGACTAATCAGAGCACTCAATGCAAGAAGTTGAAGGAGGATTTGAATTAACATATTTTGGTATTATATGATGAGAACAAGCTTTTGTGGTTTACCGCTCTTCCACTAATCAACAGATTCATGATCTGAACATCATCATTAATAACTTGTCTAATTAGTAAGTAGTTCTCAAGAAAAGAATTATTATGCTGGATCTCATGTAAGATTTACCTAAAGGAAATGGAGCAACATCTCAATTCTCTACAGGATCAATTTTGTCAACTATCACATCAAGTTGAATAGAGTGACGCTCAAACCAGAATTACAAAATTTGAACTCCCAGAGTACACTTCATCACAGGATTAGAGGCCAATAACTTTAAAACTACCTTCAAGGACACTTTTACACCTGGAGAAGGGGAATCACAATTTTTTTAAGTCCATGATGCCATGATGGAAGGCGTGACTGGCATCAAGTGGTAAATATAATTTATCTTGTTTAGTCATATGGCTCAAGAGGTAATGGTGCCTTGTATGGATGACTTGCATACATTGAGAGAAGTGAAGGAAGCGCTCACCAAAGAACTTGGTTCCAAGTAACCTAAGCGTGAAGAAACAGGCCTTCTTGAGAATTAAGCTATGCTGAAAAAAACCTTGGAAGAATTTGTGGATTTCTTATATATTTTGGCAAGAACATTGTTGACCTCAATGATGCTTACATTGGATAATGCCATAGCCGCTCTCAATTCTGGTTTACACAGTAACCTTAATCTGGCCATGCACTTCACATAAGTTAATGTAGCTTTAATTCTGTTTTGAATATTAAGCTCTGCTCATTGTGGGTGATATACACAAACATGAGACTCCTAAAAGGCTTCCACATAACTCAGAGTGTATACTGTGGAGAAAGCATACCTATGAATGATGAAAAGCCAAGTAGTAACTACTGAAAGAAAAACAACCTTACTGAAAATATGTTCTTTAATAAGATCCATGCCCTTGCCAAGAAGGGAAAAGGAAGGTTGGCTTAGGATCAGGTACCTCTAAAGACGACTGACCCAAAGTGCTGAAAGTGAATCAGATCGCTAATCTCACATTTATTGAGAGTAAAACGGTGATAGCTCTGAAGGGGGCTACAAAGATATTGGTTATTATATTTCAGGTTCACCCAGTTATAATGTTATTTTGGACTTCTTGAATGCTAAAAAATTGATGACGCCCAGGTTTCTGGTTGCACTTACCTCAGTCAGGTTATCAGGTGCCCCATAATAAATGATACATTCAAAGATGCTGACCAATATCTTGCCCTGTTGATCTGACCCATCTCAAGCGCACACAGTCTATTAGAGATCAAGAAAAAGTATCCTGAGACTTCATAAAAGCTCAATGCATCGTTCTGATCTAAAGAGGTTTTAGCCTTCCAACTAAAGTTTTGAGGAGCTATTACCAAGATGTAAGTGGTAATTAAGAAGTTCCAAGTCATGACTATCTTAGATATGGGATTACCTATCAATGTTGTCTCATCCTGAATTATCAAGAAGATCAAAATCGCCCTAAACCTCAATTACACTCAAGAGTATATCACCGCCTATACAAAAAACACCAAGGCAATAGGTGCCTATTCATCTTTGCCAATCTGAGTTGGCAAATTACCTCACAACTCACACATTGCCCTGGACAATATCCAGTAGGACACACTTATTGAATGCAATTAATATCAAGTATCAAGGATTCATAAAACTAAAAAAGGATACTTAGAACTCTTCAACTATGTGTGCTCCTTATACTGGATAGTAAAGACTTCAGTAAATTGGATTACTCTTGGCTGATTGAGTACATGTTTCTCCTTTACCTTTATAATATATTTACCTCTGGAAAAAATATGACAAAGCTAATTAATTCAATATATCCAGCAGAGGGCACAACTTTTTTATGCGACTGAGGAGATAAAGTTTAAACTAGAATAAAGAGTGGCTTCTATCAACATAGCCCTGAGTCTACCCCAAACTGATATTTACATATTACTAGTGTCAATGCAGTAAAAAAGTTTGAACTCAGAGTTCTACCAGGAGTTTTCAACCCAGATTATCAGCAGCATATTGAGCTATTACTTTGGAATCTAACCAACAGAGAGATCATAGTTAAGGAACATCTAGTAATGTGGAAAGGCATTTTACATCCTATCAATTAAATCAACAAGGTATATTTTATTGGTACTCATCTTGATTTTGGCATACCCGCCATCAAAATAGTTCGCTCATTCCCTCAAGTAAAATTACCTGATAGAAAATTCAGGATGAGCTTGAGCAGGTGTATCAATTACTAGAAGAAAACTAGGATTTTTTCTTCAGGTCAGATGTCGACTATGGTCAAATTAAAGACTGGACACATAGTATCATTTTTTGTGATTCAACCCCTATTAGAACAAAGCCCTATAAGAAGTCGAAGGAAGCCAAGAAATTCATGAAGACCGAGCTCAAGCAATTTGTTGAAGCTGGCTAACTTGTGTCCTCCTGAATTTCATGGTCATCCCCATTGTTACATATAAAGAAAAATTAATGGTGATCACAGAATAGTGAAAGATTGCGGGAAGTTATATATTCTCACTAAAAAGGACAGCTATTCGATCCCATGAATTAATGATGCTCTTGCCCATTTATTCAGCTCAAATTTTTTTTATGATTGACCTCTCCAGCAGCTATTGGCATATGGATTTATCACCAGAAGACTAACAAAAATGCGCGTTGATATTCATGGAATAATTATCTCTATCTACCTGGCTTCCTAATGGTTTATTTAATGCTAGTCGTGTTCTAATGAGCGCTAGCTCACAACATGCAAGATCTTAAAATTTGCTTTGTGGTCATGTACCTAGATATCATAACGGTATTTTTCAAAACCTTTTATTAATCATCTGGACACCTCAAGTCAGCATCTCAATGGCTGAGACAAACCATCATCAATTAAAACCTCAGAAATGTACCTTCTTTTAGCTTAAACTAGCATTATTATGACATGCCATATTGCGGTTTGTAATTTAACCTTTTTAAAAACGTTAGAGCAATCTACAAGCTACCTGAGCTAAAGAGCCTCCAGGACTTAAAGTATTCCTAAGATTGATGGTATGCTACCATCAATTTATACCTAATTTTGCTCAACTCGCTAAATTTCTTACCTGTTTGCTTGCAAAAATACCTCATTTATGTGGGGAGTATAGCAAAGAACTGCATTCAAGTCAATGAAGGGTTCAATAAAAAAGACTGATCCTATGACATCATGACTATGTAAAAATATTTATCTTTTTTACAATGCTTTCAACTTAGCCATATGCGCCATCCTCATTCAATTAGATGATGAAGACAGACCACTCGGGGTCCTATTACTACAAAAAGTTTTTAAAAAGCTAATTTAAAAATTATGGCATCATGGTGAAAGATTGTTTAGCTGTTCTAGTGATAAAAAACTTCCGACCTTCTTGTAAAGTCTAGCTTTACAGTTGTTACAAACCTTGATTTCTTAAATTGGCTGAAAAACATGAAAGATCTGACCAAAAGGCTAGCCCGCTGGACCCTCAAACTTCAGCACTATGACATGAATACTTTTTTTTTTTATTTTAGTTTTAAAGGATCTAGAACAAAGAACATGAAAGTGGATAAACTGAGTCAGCTGACATTACTTTAAGTTGATTTAAGTGAATCCAAATGATTATAAGGACTACTCATGAAGCCAGACTCTTGGGATGCTGAAGTTGAACCAGTTTTGAAGATGCTAAAAGGTCATGCTCAAATATATGAAAGCTCTTGATGAACTACTTTACTATAAAGTCAGAATCGATTGGCTACCATGCTTGCAACCTAAGAATGTGTACCAGTTATAATGGAAGCTCACAATACCATAGGACCTGGAGGAGCTATAAAATTGTTTATACCAAGGATTGCTACTATTGAGAAGAATATATGTACTCTTTAGTGGAAGTCTAGACGCTTCCATAACTTGTAGAAAGCAAATGCCACATAATTCCAAGTACAAGTATCAGCCCATGACACCTCAGCAGCGATTTCATACCATCAGTTTATACTGCAGAGGTCCAGGACCAGAATTCAAAGGAGAAAAATTGATACATCCTTTTAGGGAATGATCATTTTACAAAGTGGGCCACAGTAATCACTCTTCACGCGCAGACCTCCAAGGCTACCACTATTTATATACCACAAATATATTTAATAGTCACGGCTTCACACAGGTAATGCTATGCAACAGGGAAGTACTTACTTTATAAGACTTGAGAATACTATCTATAAGCATAAGAACTAAACAATTTTTTCAGAACCCTACAACCAATCAACTAATGTGAATTTAGAGAGAAAAATGGAACGTTAGTTTTAATACTAAAAAAGATGGCCACTACCAATTCATTACAATGGTATCAATATCTCTAAAGTGTGTTAATGACAAACAGGGTAATTTCCATCAAATTACAAAAATTTCTCTCTTCACGGGCTTATACCAAAGAGATCTTGGAATCCTGGCTCTTTTAGCTTGGGGAGTTAGCAGTGATAATACTAAAGGGCCTGGAAATGCTCTAAAAAGATTAGCAAAAAATTTAAAATCAATCAGAGGCAATGAAGAATCTATCCAAGATGGTTATAATAGAAGGTAAAGCAGTAAATGCAACTTAACAACCTTTACCCGCCTTAGAGATTTTGGACTTAGTCAAGTACTATCACAATTTTATAGCACCCCAAGTAGGAAGAAATAGATTCCATCTGGTATGATCCAAATGCTATAACCTACAAATAGGTTTGATGAATACACAATCAAGTTCTTATAAGCTATAGTTTTTTTCAACAGCACATATGGGCAATTCTTAAATTATTACATACCTGCCAATATTCTTGAAAAGTGAGATGTCGGATATCAGGATATCTGACATGATGAAAATATTGATTATTTGAATCCCTCAACTGAATCAATGCCAAGACCTTAGAAGGGATTTAAAGAAGTTAACTCAATTATCTACATAAAATCGCCGGTTGTGAAGCTTAAACCAATACAAGGAAAAATCTGTCAGATCAATTTAAGCCTAAGATACACCAAGAGAAATTCTGCTAAGTTGAAATGAAAAATCAATCAAATGTCAGGTGACAATTACTAAAGGTGGCACTCAAGGCAGCAATTAAAACCTGCATAAGGTTTAAATTAAGAATCTGCCCAATGATAGACCTAAGTGATACCAAGTCTCATCTGATTTGTACATTCAATAATTATTTTACCCTATCAAATATTATACAATAGCTCATACTATCCTTTATGCATATTCTAAACTTTATTCTCTAAAAGAATAAGACTTTTAACGTTTTTATTAATCCTTTTCCTTTTTGGGGTTTATATTGTTAATTATGACATATAAAAACCCCTCTTTTATACTACAATTAAGTTGTTTTGCTTATTCTATATCTTGTTTTGGTACTTAGATTCAATAAGTTAATTTCGTCATACTTACTATTGACAGATACTCTAGTTGATGAGACATAAATGGTGACTTGCTACACTTTATATATAGAAAATGTATTTGCCATGCGTCTTAAATGGCTTCAAGTATTGACTATCTTGCTTCTAGGACATATCACCATTGATCTCAAAAACGGAAGCCTAAAAGGGTGTAAAAACTATATTTCCTGTCTTATGTGATGGACATTCAAATCGAAAAAATCTTAAATTGATTTGTTAAATAATTTCAAATGACGGAAGCTTTATACCAAATGAATTTTTTAGTCCATCGTGAGATAACATTTATCATATGTCAACTCTTAGCCTCATAGCTGTAATTAAAAGCTTTGTTAGACTTTTACATATAAAATCCCATCCTCTATAAAAAGCTCTTTCCATATATTTTTAGAACTCAGGATTTTTTTAAAAACCAGTTTATTACATTTAAAAACAAATAACTTAATCTTTATGAGGTTGAAAACGTTTAATATATATTCTAATAAAGTAAATACTTTTTTTTGTTTAGACTTTTTTGAGGTACACTGACCTGGAGATGGACATTGCCAAATCAAAGATCAAACAATAAGTAAACACACCAAAAATAATCTAAACCGCCCAAATTGAATTGACAAACTATATAAAAATGATAACGCGACCAACCAGGTAAGACAGCAGTGAACCACTTATACCCCCTTGGAAGAAGGAGAGGGGGATGTGGGGCTTATCCTGAGCAGCGTCTTAACCTCAGAGCAGAGAACAGGATCTTTGGGGTAAGGTTATCAGGGCATCAGCAGTGTCAGGATTTTCCCTTTACTTTGGGAAGCCTTAATAAGGGTCACAACCCAGCTAGGGGTGAATGCCAGATTGGGCTCCCCTTTAACTTGGTGTAAGCCCAATCCAAAGTATCAGGAATCAACCCTAATAATTAATTGTAATTTAATAATAGTAAATTTGGCACTGGTGACAAATGTCAAGGATTCTGAACAAATAATCAGGCTGTGGGGAATTACCATCTGATGTCAACACAGTCAATTACCCCTTTTGGGAGCACTGGCGAATTATGCTGGGGATTTTCCCACTCCCCTTGTAATATTATTTATATTTTTTGTTTATCTTAAATTAGTATCCCATGCTGAAACTTTCGCTATTCCAATTTCTCCCTTTTCTGATCCATTGAGGTCCTATATATACCTCAAGAATCATTATATTAATTTACTGTTTCTCACAATCTCTTTTCCTTTTTAAATTAACTAAATCTATTAAATCCTATTAACTCGCTGGGGGCTTTGGGGCCCTGATTAATTATGGGCAAGGGTTGGAGTTGCTCCTTATGGCCCAATAAATGGTGCTCCCTGCCAGGTACACCCCAAGTTCATGGTGAAAATCGTTAAAAACCCAACTATGTATAATAATAATCTGACATCTGATCTCATGATAGATCAGGAACACCTTAAACTCTTGGTTAAATTCCCCGCTATGATGCACGGGATAGAGCAATAAATCTTCACCCTTGAGCAACACCAACTTAAACTTCAAGATGTGACTACTGAGTTCAAAAGCGAAATTTGGCAGTTATTCCCTCTTGTTGCCACCAAATTGGCCCTTCATGCCGCCCACAATTAGATAGACTCAATAATTGAGGATATTAACACCTTAAAAAAATAAAGTGGATGCCCTCCATCCTTATGCAACGTCCAGCAATAATAATTCCCCTTTAGGTGAAAATGGTCCCCCTATGTCAATAGATGTTGTTTGACCATTAACCCCCCAGTGGCATGTTCAAACCGTTGTTCAAAGAGAAGTAAGCCCCAGGTGAAGGAAGTATCTTCTCCTTCTTATTTTGTTATGGAAATGCTATTGAAGAAGCCACTGACACCCAGCGACTTAAACATTAGACTAACTGTCTTAGTTGTATGGCTCAAGACATTATATTCCCTCATCTAATGCACTGCCGTACTTGGACTGATGCAAAGACTGCCTTGCTTTAGGAAATTGGTAAATGACTTAACCTTAACCAACCAAAAACAAACCTTTATGGGTATCAGCCTTAATTATGGTAAACTATCAATGAACTTGCCCACAGTTTTTACCTCGAAGCATAAAATCAGGTTGTGGGAATTGTCTTACATAGACAATGTCATCACCGCTGCATTGTTGGACTTTAAACATGTGCCTAATATTGTACTTTATCTTAAAGTGGTGTGTCTAGCTTAACGTCCCTCCTCCATATTAAAGAGGCGATATTGAAAATTCTGGCTGGATTAGATAAACCTGTTGGGCCACTTTCATTTTAACACCAATAAGCCTCAGTCCCAATTAATGGCTGTTACACCCCCTGATTTTCTTACACCTGAATTATACTGCACTCATTGCAGAATAAACAAACACTGTAGCTGACTGATGCATTCTTAAATGTAAATTGGCAAAAGATCAGTCAGCATAGGGCAAGAGACTCACTATGCTGATGGAAAATAAAGTGCCTCAAGACCCTTGTTCAAGCTCTAGCTCTATCCCTAGCACTTCAGGTTGTTTTGTATTAGCTACCCATGAAGAGGTTGACATACCCTTTTCTATATAAAGTAAATAAACACCTCCCTCTCTATTATTTTTATGTTGGTTAGTTACCCCAACAAATTTTGACAGTCAACTCTTCTATGGAAAGTCAAGAGCTGGCAGACAATACGTTAAAATGCATTGAACATCCCCAAGCTTGGCCAGAGCAGAATGCTCCACTTGCTTTATTGCAAATCCCTACTGACAGTCTATTGCTGTTAATTCCCAGTTTGTATCTTCAGTGGTTCAAGTTGAGGTAGTTGTACTTAAGGTTAAATTCCTGGAAATAATTGATACTGGCTCACTAGTTAACTTTATTTCCTCCCAACTATTCAAATGATAAAAATGCTCCGGACTTGATCCATGAGGCTGAATATGGAACAGCAGGTTGTCAGTCTACTAAGGCGATTGGAGCGTATTCTGCCTTACCCTTCGCTTTGGGAAACCCTTAACTACTGCCCAAGCAATCACGTTAAAAATGAGACTTATGAGCTGCTTATTGGGGTCCAACTGATGCGGTAGTTTAACTGCATCATCAACCACAAGGAAAAATACCTGTCCCTACTAGGGTATCAGATTCCGTTAGTATTTGAATTTCATGTCTAAAATAAAGGAGCCCCTAAAAATGGACATGCTTCCTCGAATACCCATCCTCCATTTGCAAATTTGAGTACAAAGTCTTAAGGAAAAAACTAAGTTATCCCAGAGGCTGTGGATGCCGAAAGAGGGGATCCCTCTATATAACCTCTTATTAGTACAATACCCTCAAGCTCACAAGTTATTAAGATACAGAGATTTAGATTCTTACCCCTCCTGATCAAATTTTGGATTTTAGTGAAAGCCCAAACCCTTCCATCAAGGAGGCGTTGACATGCCCAGGGATTTTAAATCCTGCCTACGGGAAATCTATCTCCTATCTGTTGGGGAATTTAACCAATAAACCTCTCTAGGTCCCACGTCATGCGCATATTACTTATGTAAAATTATGTCCCATTAAGAGTATTGCCGATTTAAATTGTTTTAACTTATTATGGGATTTATAATTTTGATCCCCCACCAACCATAGTTTTGGTTGACATTAGCATTGGGGACAATCTTACCCTGAATGAACGCCAAAAAGTCAAAAAAATCTCCTTGAGGAAAATGACAATATCTTTTCCTTGGTACCAAGTGACTATGGAAAAATGTCCGGGGTAATACATCATATTGAAACTAAGGATACCCTCCATTTATATCCTAACCACATCAAAAATCCAAAGTGGAAGCTCAAGTGGCCTTAAAGTCACGGCAACTGTTGGAGGCCGGGTTCTTGCACCTTCAAAAGCACATGGGCTTCCCCACTCTTATTAATTAGGAAAAAGGATGGTGGTCACCGTGTTGTTATGGATTATCACCGCCTTAACTCTATCACTCGTAAAGATAGTTACCCCATGCTGAGTATAAATAACTCTTTACTCTTAATGTCAAGGTCTCGCTATTTTTCTGCTATAGATCTCACCAGGGAATACTGGCAATTATATTTGTCACCAGATGATTGGGCAAAATGCGCTCTCATCACAAGTGAAGGACTATTTAAGCCCAATAAAATGCCTCAGGGGTTATGTAACGACCTTGCTACCTTCCAACGCACTATGGACGGACTACTAGGCAATTTAAAATGCTCCTGCTTACTATTTCAGTTTGATGATATTACGTTTTTTCAAGAACCTTTACTGAACATCTAGATCACCTTAGGCAAGTCTTTCAGCAGTTTATGGCAATCATCGTTAAATCTAAAGCCATTGTAATGCTCTTTATTACATAGTGAGATGGATTTTTGGGTCACAAGGTCAGTAAAGCTGGAATATCCCCGATGGATGATAAGGTCATGGCTATTGCCATATGACTCCACCTAAATCCCTACGAGATGTACAAGTTTTTTTTTGGATGGTGGGCTATTATCGTCAATTTACTCCCATTTCGCAAACACTTCTGAGCCTCTGCTGTATCTACTGAAGATAAGAATACCTCTTCAGTGCAGAGAAGAGTAACAGCAGGCCTTTGACATGCTACGCGTCTCTCTCTCCCACTCTCAAGTACTTACTCATTCAAATTTTGATAAACCCTTCCCCCTTTTTCTGATGCTAGCAATATTGCCATCGAAGCCATATTATCTCATCATGATGAGAACTTAGTGGACCATCACATCGCCTACTACAGAAAGCCTTATCTATAGCTGAACGTACTTATAGCGTTACAGAACGTGAATGCTTGGCGGTAATGTTGGCTATTAAGAATTTCTGACCTTATCTATATAGTTAACATCTCACTAAAATAACTGACCATGCTTCCCTGTGATGGCTACAGAAAATGAAGGGCCCTGAGGGAGGTTAGCTTAATGGATGTTAAACCTTAAAAACTAAGACTTTTCCATCATCCATCAACCAGGGCCAATCCATCAAAATGCAGATTGCCTATATCAGCTTCCCATTTTATCTATCAATGACCCTGAAGAGGATTGACTCTATGACCTCCTACGCCCAACCACATTTACGGAAGGATGAAGCCCCAACCCTCCAAAAGAAATTAACAAAAATATCAGAAAATCTCCAAATCAAGAACAGTCAATTGTGCAAACTTGTGTCTAAAAATGAGTGCCTTATGTAAGACCATCAGCATAAACTGATGTCTGATTAGATCGACATCAGAAAGTTGGCCAGGGGAATTTGTAAAACCTACCAGTGGCTTAAAACTCAATGTTATTGAGAGGGAAGAATTATTTCTATCCAGGATGTATAGGAGTCCTGTCTGGTATGTAAAACCCAAGATGGACCTAATCATCACTCTCAACATCCAGTGGTCCCACCATGTGAACCATTCCATACTATTAGCAATAATGTTGTGGGACTTCTTCCTCGAGCCTCCAATGAACATCAGTTCCTCCTACTAGCTGTGGACCATCTAACTAAGTGGATTGAAGGTTAACGCTCCCACCGCTTCAGCAAAAGCCACCGCCACATTTTTGTATAATAGGATTATCACCCAACGTGGGTGCATTAACATCATTTTTTCTGGCAATAGATAAGATTTCTTTTTGAAGCTTATTAAAGATTTAGATGACTTGATGGGATCCACACAGGTATTCTCCACACCCTATCATCCTTTAACCAATAGAATGGTAGAGCGGGTAAATGTTACTCTAACTGCAACCCTTCAGAAAATTATTATGACTGACCCCCTTTCATTGGCCCCAATATTTGCCTGCTGCAATTCTGACCTATTGGATTAGTTACCATCGAATTTCTAAGATGTCACCATTCCAAGCGTTGTATGACAGAAATCCACATCTGCCTTCCAAAGTCAAGGCGATGCTTGACCAAGCTTCTCCTGAAGCACCTGAAGTTTCTATTTGAATTTTAAAAATGAAATCATAAGACTTTAGGCCCAGGCTGCTGAAAACATGTATGCCACAACCAGTAGAGAAACTGTATAATTTAAAGATAAGCATGATCCCCTACACATTTTCCAACCAGGTGACCTCATCCTATTCTACCATCACCAGACTGAAGGTCTTAATCTCAAACTGGGCACTAACTGGTCAGGGCCTTATTGAGTCATATATAGATGGGGCAATGAACACTCAATTGTAGAGTTTGTTCATGGTACAGTATTAAACCTCGTCCATAGTCGCTTCCTCCATCCGTTTTCTCCCCTGCACCAAGATCTAGAGGGGGTATTGTTGGGAACCCTACCTGAATGGCCAATAGAGATGTTTAAGCTGTTTGGCTTGATCCCAAACCAAATAAAAAGCCCAAACTTCTGTTGGGGACAATCCTTGAAAACAGCTGACAATTATTAAATTCGGAGTTCAATCCCAATTTGATCAAAAAGGCTAAACTTCTGTTGGGAACAATACCTAATGAAAGTCAACCATTATCAAAGTTGGAGCTCCTCCCCAGCCAACACAGTCAATTCATGTTTATCCGATCTACCCAACCTCAGGGCTCAAACCTGAGCCATGAGACAAGCATGAGAACTATAACTGAGATAATTGTGCTTTTACAATATCCCTGATTGTTCACTTTTTTAGATCTAGGCTTGGGCTGCTTAAATTTCCCAAAACACCTCCCTGATTACCCTTATATAGCTGGTTTTATGCTAATAAACTTTACGTGTTTCCCCCTTTTCACAATTTTAAGTTAAAATTGATTTGTTTTTATCAGGAATTGCCTATCCAGACGTAATATCTGGAAAAGTTTTTCTCAACCAAGAGAAGCAAAAATAAGCAATCCCACACCCTGTAACTTCAGGTCACCTGGCCTTAAATATTGAGGGAAATGAGGTTTTACACCCATAGTCCCAACAAGCAGTGTGAGGTTTGATATTTTTGATGAGCGGTGTATTTGAAAAGCATCCAGAATAAATAGAGGTGGCGATAAATTGGACAAAGCAGTTTCAGCTTAACATGGGTATCAGGGAGATTTACAAAGGTGGTATTACTAGTGCGGTTAATTTTGCTTTGGGATTCCGCGTTACCACAGCCACATTCTGGATAGCTTTGGTGGCAGATTTATGAGTTTAAATCACTCATTTAACTAGTTTTATTGAGGGTGGGGGATAATAGGAGGAGGCATCCCTCCTGAAAACATTGCCGTTGACTTGGTGACAGCTTTGCATAGGGGGTGACAATCTAGTTGCCAGAATTCATTAACAGCCAGCTGTGATCACGGCGGGAAAGATCAGAGTTTGGCTGTGGGGCAAATAAATGAGGGGGTAACTTGGCGTTATATTCCGGACTAAGGAACCACTCAATTTTTATAGTGGTTTCCTTAAGAACTTACTTGTTTCGTCAAATTTAGCCTATTATTTCAGGGGTTCTGGTGAAATAAATTAGGGTTTTGGTATATGAATGAAGAATGATTGGCTGAGAGAAATCATGGGAATGGACAATGTTAAAGCTAGTTCTTAATTGGAAGATGTTTTTGTGACAATGGGGGAGGATCCTGATTGGGTGCTGCAGGCTTGGCAGCAGCAGCAGGCTTTGGGGATAGGGGTAGGATTGTACCCCATACCAAAAAAGTGCAGGGTTGCGGCAGATGAGGCTGGCAAATGAAAACTCAGGGTCAGAGGAAGCATAAAGGATGGGCAAGTTTGTTAAAGTAGTCCAACTTAAAACAGGACACAGATCTTACGCCCTCCCTTGACATGCACATAAAGGATGGCCAGGGTAAAGGGATGATGTCGCAAGGGGAATTGTCAATGCAATCTTATAAAATTTGAGCTAGTTGTAGCAAACGTTTTTGGTCCAGTGAGGCGTGTGGCTCCATTGGGGACCACAAATTGTAAGATGAGGTTGGAGTTGTAGGCTGCCAAACCTTGCATCAGCTTCTGATGGAGCATTGTGTGGGGAAGGTGAGTGGTATAACCCAGAAAATTGATCAACATAGTGGCGCTTTGGGGAGCCAAGTGCTTGTTGCGTGGATAGTTATGCCCTTGAAGACCAGGGGCACAGTTGCTGTAGTGGCAGCGTTAACTTAGCAGATGAAACAATTGTCAAAATACCCTTTATAGGAGCGGAAATTGTTTAATATGACAGTTTGCATTTCTGCCTCTGGCATTTTGATAGTGACTTTATCAATATATGGCAACAATTTCCCATATTTGACCTAAAGTTCAAAATGCATGCTGGATTGGGAAGCACTAGTGAGTTGTGAGGCACTGTTTGTAGCATTTGAGTTGGAGTTCAAGATCCTTGGGTAGAATTAACTGAGCCAATGATTACTATAACTGGCTAAACCTGTCCAAGCACGTTTTCCCGATGAATAAAAAACGTTGTCGGAGTTTTACCGCTGTTCCACACTGGAGCAGGCGGTGGAGAAACTTGAGGACATTGGGAGGATAACGGTGGCAGGAGGTTACAAGGATTTAGTCTAAACTACTTAACTTTTACAAAAAATTATTTGTAAGTTGCACCAAGTGTAAAGATAAGCTCATTATATCTTTTTGTATAAAACCATAATAGTACTCAATTTTTCAGAATTTTTGACAAAGCAATATTTTAAAATTGTAATAATGATATGATATTATAATATTTTTAGAAATATTTTTTGACGATTATATATTGTATCAAAAAGTGACTATTGTATAATCTTAAGAGATGAGCTTTGTACTAATCTAGAATAGAGTTACTTTTTCATTTGTAGACTCTAAGTGTATGTGTAAATTGAATTTTTAAATAAAATCTACAATTTTGAGAATCATTCTCTTGTGTTATATGTATAGTAAGATCAAAACACCTAATCTAACCCTCATTATAACTCTGCTTGAGAAGTTTAAATATTAAAGTTTACTTTGATCTTTCTTAGAAAGATGTTGTACCCTTACCTCCATTATTAAATATATATTTACCTTCTAATCTCTACGCAAAGAGCTAGAAACTATACATCAACACTTATGCTCAGGATTTGGATTCTATTTATAATAAGGAAAATGCTTTAAGATTGACATAACATCAAAACAAAATTCATAATATTTGTCATCAATGTATTCTTTAGATACCTAAGCTAGTCAAACGATGCTGTTAAAAAGTATTGACTTTTATTTTAAACATCATATCTTTAAAAATAAATTTTAGGCTAAACTTTGATTAACCGCACCTTGATGGAATATTGAATTGTATCAGGTATCAAAGGCAGAACTAGCTATTAATGCATTCATCTGCACCTCAACTTGTTGGGACCATAGCTTGCTTGATTACTCAAGCAAATTTGTTGGGCTGATATTGTAGTTTAACCATCACCTAAAACTAATCTTCAAGTGTAAAGTTTAATTGTTAAAATGAATGATATCTATAATAAACAACATTTCGATATATGACCTTAGCTAATAATATCCATATATGATTTAATATGTCTTTACTTTTTTACTGAGAATTGTAATATAAAAACGAGTATGAGAAAACCCATATTTTCATTTACTACAAAAACCACCATTTGATTGATTAATTGATGATTCTTCACTTATGTCTGGGCTTTTTTAGAGCCTGAGGCGAGAAAAAATGAGGGAGGGAGGTGACAAGTAAGAAGAAGGGTGCTCTTCATAGCCGTTCTTCACTAGAGAATTATAAAAAAGCTGAAAATGTAGTGCAGATCTTTAGGGTCATCTTGAAGTCAAACTCAAAGTGGTTAATCATATTTTAATAGTGTTTAACCTATGAGTCAAGGCGTCGTGTAGGAAGATGTTTTGAATTATCTAATAGCCATGGAATAGTTTAATACCCAATAAAACCAGTTTTAACTGGTAGGTATTATTTGAACATAAATCCTTGGACTGGGTGTCTAAACATGGTTAGTCCAGTTGGAATATGAAGAATATGGGCTAAAATGGGCAATAGCTGACAGGTAAAGAAGTGGTAAAGTGTGATTTGATAAGCTTAGTGCAGCGAGGAAGTTCATATGTTGAAATTGTGGGCCAATTGTTACATACCCTGTAGACAATAGATGCATGGCATAAAGTATTGGGCACTTTAGTATAAATAGACTGGGTGGTTGCATCTTTCCAGAGCTTCTTTGGATATTTCTCAAAAAGAGGAAGAAGCTCAAGAAGTCTCAGGCTTATATGAAGTCTTTCCAGTTGGTAGAGACAGATTGCAAAGTCTTGACCATTATGAACAATTTTATACAGCTTAGCTAAGTCCAGGACCACCTTTTTTAAGGGTAGATGTGAGAAAACTGTTCAATACCCGCTTCAGGGCCATAAGTGCTATTTTAATAGGTTTAGAGGAGGGTTATAAGCGATATCTTGGTTGGTATGTTTACCCACTCTAAAAAGAGGTTGGCGATGCTCTTGGAAGTCGTAAAGACTCAAAAACCCTTGGCGGAGGGAAGGCGTTCAATTGGGCATCAGACTATTTCCCACCAAACAATTATCCTTAAGAACTTGAGGTAGAATGAAATGGCTTGAATTTTAGTTTCTGATAGTCCCAGGCCCTTTGTGGCATGACTGGAAATGGTAGTAAGGGCTTTAGGTGTGTTGTTGGAGTATCAAATCATACAGAGAAGCTTCACATTGATCAAACAGTAGAAATTTCTATAAAGGGAAGATGTTTACTAGGAACCAGACATTGAACTGGAAAAACATATTAGGCTTCAGGGCCTAAAGCTGAGGCTTAATATTCTGTTAGTTCTAGATGAAGACCTTGAGTTAAAAGTCTCCAGGATCAAGTCTTTGTTGTCATTTGTTGCAGCTTACTGCTGATTGGCGTAGCCTAGGTCGAATAAAGTGACATGAGCGAATCTAAAACTAAAATGAGGATGAGAAGGTGGAGCCAACCTGGACACCATTATATTTGATGTATTGACCTTGGTGCTGTAGTTTTTCCATACCTTTCAAGAGTCACAGCGTTGAAGTTGACATTTTCTGAACAACCAAACACAACAGCTGTATCAAAAATAAGGGCCATGGTGAAGGTGGGGAACATCCAAAAGATAAGTATCACTGAAAGACTGTTTTTAATATGGCTGTCGTGATTTCTGATATGACTGGATGATAATAATGGGACAGCTAGGGCGGAATCCGCCAAAAATGATATCAGATATGAGTATTTGAGTGCCTCGAGATGAGGCAATATTGGGATTAATGGGTTTTATTGGATATAACGGTTTTATTATTGGATCGCCTCTAAATAAGGCGATGTTGACATTTGATGATTACAATTTAAATCGCCTACAATTAGGGAGAAAGTGAACTCAAGAATAACCAGCTGAAATGAGGAGAATCGGTGGAACCAAAATAGTCCAAGCTATGAGAGTAGTATCTTCCAAGACGCTGTAATATAAGCGAGATGGGCGATTAAGAGGAGGTTGTTGTTAAGTGAGTTAAGAGAAAGCGGAATAGGAAGAATCCGCGGTATTATGCATATTTAATTAAAGAGGTTGTGGGAGCAAGTGCTCCATATTTATGTATAAGTTTAGTTCTGTGTTTTATAGAAAAAATCATTATATTGTTGGTCCTGATTGCTCAGTGGGTCACACCCTGTGCAAAATCAGCCAGCGTATCAATTGATACCGCCAATTTTATAACTGTGGTGCTCACTACAGGGGGCCCATTGATCAGTTATTAAAATAATAAAACCCAGTTGCCTGCTATGTTGCAGTCCGGTTGCCTTGATAATAAATCTGCATGAGATGCTGGGCCTGTTGCATTTGAGGAACTGAAGCTTGCATTGGATACTGTGCTCAAAGAAAAGATGTGCTGCTCCAGGTAGATTGCACTGAAAAGCTGCCGCCATTTGATTGAGATGGAAATATTCATGGGTTCTTTTGACAATTTGAGTTTGCAACTGAAGGTGCCTCAGACTGGCGCAGGGTGAAACTGTTGATCTCCATATTGGATGTCAGAAGTGCTGATCAAGTTGTTTGTTACCTTTCAGACAGTTCCGTTACATACCAAGAAGTCAAGGAGACAGTGATACGGTTGTTCAGTGGAAAAGCAAAGATGTCGCAGCAGAAAGCTGAGTTCTTGACCATCTGGTTTCAACGAAATGAGACTCTCACTGCATTCGCTGAGCAGTTTACAGAAGAAGCACATGTGTTTATTGGGGCTGGGAGTCTAGCTAAAGCGGATGTATGCATTGCAATGGCCTCTGCAGTGAAGCCATATCCCAAGCTTTACAATGCCATGGCCTCATTGTTATAGGATAATGTATTTCTTCAACTTGTTCAGTTTGTAAGTCAGTTAGCTGTAACTTTCCCTCCACCCAATATCAAGCAGATTCACACTGTCGCCGGGGCCTCCAGGGCCCACCATAACCATGGGGAAGGAAGCAACCAGTTGATGCAGATTATGCCAGGCTACTCCTTGCAGCCCAACATCTGTCACATAACTGCTAAGAGACAACTGCCCAACTACTTCTTTGGCCCTAACTACGCTGATCAACAGCAGGCAGTCTACCAATGTGGGTCAGGTTACGCCTATCATCTTCAGAATTTTTTTCAAGTGGGCCAACCTATATTAAGCACAGATTTAGGATTATGGAGTAAGTTGCTTTAATTGCAGTCGCACCAACATATGGGACGATGGTGCCCTTATTGACAGATTCCTCACTTACAACAGGATCAAGGTTATCAGGGAAACAGTCAGAGTGGAGTAGAGATGGGACTCTCTACTTCTGCTATCTCGAAGTCACACGTTACCCCTGAATCTATTGTATTGAAGGTAGTAGAAGCCTCCCAGTATGATGATACATTTCTCTACCAACAGCCAGTTGGGGGAATAAATGTGCCGACCCAAGCACAATTCAGAAATATGTCTGACAGGGTTTTTGGAGCAGCCAAAGCCTTACAATTGTCAAATGTTTGACCAAAATCTGTCATACCAGCTAGAACCATTCGCGGATGAGTTGTCTCTAAGAGAAGTAGAGGTCTCCTTTCCAGTGAATGCTATTATAACAGGATATCCTAAAGTCGGTGTAAATATTATGGGTTTCCTGGGAAAACGTGAACCGCTGAATGTACACGTAGTAAAAAACCAGCATTCATCTTACTTGGAATGCACTTACTGTGATGTGGTGGTAGCCAAAACCTGAGTACGAGCTATAATTGATATGGGCGCTCTTGTTAAAATTGTCTCCACTAAGTTGATGGCAAAGTTGGCTTCAAAACCTGACATAGAACACTGGATGGTGTATGGGACCGTGGGAATGGAAACCACAGTCTCTGAGGGAGCATATAGCGTGCTTCCTTCGCAGTTTGGATCTGTTGTTATTATGCACTGGTGGTAGTATTAAAAAATAGCAACTATGATCTGCTGATTGGGACTGCTTTTATGCGACACTATGAGGCTGTCATTGACATGAGGGAAGAGACCCTAGCCATCATGGGGCAACGGATCCCCCTCTATATTACTTCCAGGGGAGTTCCAGATGACCCAACCCGCGCTTGTCAAATTAATCTCGCCTATAGAGATGGTTTATTTCCTGTGAGATATCAGTGGATGAAGTGGAAGACCCAAATGCTCTCAAACCAGATTTACAAGTACAAAGGGATTCCGCTACAAGCTGTGAACGCTTTTACTATCCATTCTGGGCATTATGTCATAATTGGGACAGAGCTTGAATTACGATTTACCAGGTGTTCTGTACGGAGAGGTTGTAGGGCCTATCAACAATCACGACTCAAACCTCATGTGACTCCTGGGTTGCTGCTACCTGGGCAGGGGAGGTAAAAGTGTTGGTAGCGAATCTGCAGAAGGAGGTGATGAAGGTATATTGGCACCAAGTGGTAGCTTACCTGCATTTGATCCCTACCAATGAGGTCCACCATATACATGACTTTGGCTCTTGGGAAGATCTCGGCTTGCCTTTAAAAACCACCTTTGGTGTAACGACTGTAGCTCCTTGAGAGGCGCTCACTGGTTTATTGGAGGATCGAAGGACAGGGTGATGAATCTATTCAAAAGTATTACAGCATCTTTGCAACTGATGATCACAACTTGGGTTACACTTGGGGGTTTTTCATTGGGTGGACATGGGAGACCACCTCCTATCAGGACATGGCCTATTTCATCGCTCAAGGCCAGCGGAAGAAGTTTTGTCTGCAGAAATAGATACATTGGTGGAACAAGGAATGCTGGAGCCGTCAAAAAATCCTTGGGCATACCTGGTGCTAATTGTCAAAAAGAAAGATGGCTCCAATCGATTTGTAATTGATTACTGGAAGCTTAACAGCATTATGAAAAAAGATTCATACTGCTTCTGTGAATTGATGACATGTTAGATTGGTAGGTGGGGCCAAGCAATTCTCTGCTATGGATTTGATATTGGTGTACTGGCAAATTGAGTTGCCAGTTGCAGAACAAGAAAAGTGCGCTATAATCACCCAAAAGGATTGTTCCAGCCTACACGTATGCCACAGGATTTGTGCAATGCTCCCGCTACGTTCCAGCAGGCTATGGATACTATTTTTGGGTGACCTAAAGCTGTCTTGCGTTCTTGTCTACCTTGACAATATCAACGTGTTTTTGCAGACATTCATGGAGGATCTTGGACAGCTGGAGCAAGTGTTCCGCTTAAAGCTGATGCTAATATCAAGATTATGCCCCAAAAGCGCCATTTTTAAGGAACAATTGGAATATCTCAGCTTTGTGGTAGACTCCAAAGGGCTTAGCCCTCAGCTAGCCAAGGTGGAAGCCATCTGCAAGATGACTTGGCCAAGCAATAAGCGGGATATCCAGGTGTTCTTGGGGATGATCTTTAACTACAGGCAGTTCATTCCCAACTTCAGCTGTATTGGGGCTCCACTCTTTAGGCTACTTAAGAAAAATGCTATCTTTAACTGGACGGATTGATGTCAAACTGCTTTTGATGTATTACAAACCGCGTTGGCTAGCGCACCTGTTTTGCAATATCCCAATTTTGAAAAAGAATTTATTGTACAAACGGACGCTTCACTTTCTGCTGTAGGGGCTGTGCTATCCCAAAAGGACGATGACGGTGTAGAGCACCCCATTGCATATTGTAGCCGCAGTTTAACCAGGCCCAAATGGAATTACACCATGGCCGAGTGGGAGTGTTTAGCAGTAATCTATGCATATAAGCAATTCTGGGTCTACATTCATGGGGTGAAATTCAAATTGGCAATGGATCATGCCTCCTTGCGCTGGCTACAGAATCTGTGGGAACCTGAAGGGCGGCTCGCGCAATGGGCTTTGAAGCTCCAAGCATATTATTTTGAGATCATGCATCAACCCAGGGCGAAGCATCAGAATGCGGACTGTCTTTCCCAATTACTATGGTCACCATTACAGTGGATGTGGCAGTCATAATGGACGAAAAGATGATTGTGGGCAAATATCAAGATGAGCCGCTGCCCATAATCAAAGTTTAGATGGACTTAGTCTGGGTACCTTCTTTTGCAATGGGGAATCATATAAGCAGATTGGGGAATCAATGCTGAGTTTCCCAAAACCCTCTGCCCAGCCTGCAATAATTATGGATTCCCATAAAGCGGTAGGTCATGGAGGGTTGAAAAAGACGCTGGAGTTCTTGTGACCCCGTTACTATTGGGAAAGTATGCACTATGATGTGCTTGAGATGGCTGGTTGTTGCTATTAGTGCCAAATGGAGAAGCCATACCACCGAAAAACCACCTACCAGCTAGTTAAGCCTTGGTTTACATGGCATACAGTTTTGTTAGATGTGGTGGGACCACTGCCAACTGGTGCAAACCGCTACAAATATATAATAGTAGCCATTGACCATGTGACAAGATGGGTGGAAGTGAGGGCTATTAAGGATTTAGGGGCTGTCATTACCGCCAAGTTCATCCTGGAGTGTGTCATACAGCTCCATGGCTGTCCGCAATTTATCCTAAAGGACAACAGACTCAATTTTAAATCACAAAATAGGCCAAGTTAAATGAGCTCATGGCAATCCTCAGGGTCTTAACTACCCCCTACCACCCTGAATCTAAAGTAATGGTAGTATGGGTCAATAGGACTTTGGTAAATATTCTACACAAGCTTGTATATGAGTGGCCATCAGACTTGAGCACCTTTTTATCCACCACTGTCTTTGCATACAATATCAGCTACCACTCAGCAACTGGTAAGAGCCCATTCCCATTGCTTTATGGACGACATCCAGAGCTACCTGCATTGCTTTACTCCTGTGTATAGGGTACCAGCGGAGTCAATCCCTACCGCTATTTGTCTACCTTAACAAACATGCTGATTAAGCTCCAAACTAAGGCATATTCTACTGGTCTTGCCAAGAAAATTCAGGATCATGCGGCTGATCAATGTAGACGCAGCAGTCTTCCACAGTTTTTTGTAGGGGAATTAATCCTGTTTCACACTCCAACATGGATTCAGAAAAGGAACAAGCTTGCCAGTATATGGAGAGGACCATTTGAGATCATTGAGAAAACGGGGCTGACGCCTACACCATTAAGGAACCTGCAAGGGTCAGATCATTATTTGAGTACACACAAAGTTCCTCTGACCATACAAGCAATATGAGCCTTATAAGCAAGTCAAGGAGAGGGTAATGTCACGATTCTGATATGACTGGACGATAATTATGGGACAGCTAGGGCAGAATCCGCTGAAAATAATATCAGATATGAGTATTCTAGCACCTCGAGATGAGGCAATATTGAGATGAATGGGTTTTATTGGATATAACGGTTTTATTATTGGATCGCCTCTAAATAAGGTGATGTCAACATTCAACGATTACAATTTAAATCACCTAAAATTAGGTGATAGCGAATTTGAGAATAACCGCTGAAACAAGGAGAATCAGTGGAACCAAATAGTCCAAGCTATGAGAGTATTATCTTCCAAGCCGCTGTAATATAAGCGAGATGGGCGATTAAGAGGAGGTTGTTGTTAAGTGAGTTAAGAGAAAGTGGAATAGGAAGAATCCGCGGTAATATGCATATTAAATAATGAGGTTGTGGGAGCAATTTCTCCATATTTTTAATATAAGTTTAATTTGTTGTTTCAAGGACAATGATCATCATATTGTTAGACCTGATTGCTCAGTGGGTCACACCCTGTGCAAAATCAGTTGGCGTATCTAATGATACCGCCAATTTCATAACAATGGCCATGAGGTGATTGAGAGATACACAGTGGATTCAAAAAGTTCTGGGTATAACTTTCAGAGACACAACTTTACAAATAGATAAACTAAACCATATCATAATTTAACATACAACCTTTACCTCTCTATACATATTTATATTGCTAAAACAATTCTTAAAAGGTATGCACATAGTTCCTATGTAGTATAACCCTGTTTAAACCAGCTGTCACATTCTTCTGAACTGTCTCTAATTTATTAAAAGGATGAACCTTCAGTGCCACCTTCATATTATAATTATCCACCCTATTCACCAGATTTGGCTCTGTCTGACTTCTTTATGTTCTCTAATCTGAAGGTGGCACTGAAGGTTCATCCTTTTGATAAATTAGAGAAATTAGAAGAATGTGACAGCTGGTTTAAACATGGTTATACAAAATAGGAACTATGTGCATACCTTTTTAGGAATTGTTTTAGCAATATAAATATGTATAGAGAGGGAAAGGTTGTATGTTAAACTATGATAAAAAAAGTTTATTTATTTGTAAAATTGTGTCTTTAAAACGTTAGTCCCAGAACTTTTCTTTCTCGTTGCAAACACTTTTGCAAACTATTCAATTCAAGACTAAATCTAGTTTAATAATCTCACAGAGGAGATTAGTCTGCGCCTATGTCTGGGAGAAGTTGGGCAAGCAAGGCAAGAGGAGCAGGCGGAAGGCCCGCGGCCTCTAACGTTCAAAAACGCCCTGAAGAATCCGGTGGAATAGAAAAAATCTCAAAAAACTGGCGGTCACAATTTCCCCAGAGATACTTGCGTGGCAAGCACAATGCAACCAGTACATCAACACGCCACACTCCCAGCTACTTTTGTCGGTGGAATTCGAAATCCATGTGTATCTGGACATCCAAAAAACGGCCTTATGGGAAAAATTTTATGAAGATGTACACAAAATTTTCCCAACTGTGGTGTACGTTGCACCTCACTCCATGTCACGCGGTTGGCTGGACCTAGGTTTCTAAAGCAAAATAGCAGCAGACGAGGCTGCAGCGGTGTACTTAGTGGTCAACCTCCCTAAAGGGCATTGGGTCATGGAAATTAAATGCACCAGATGGACAAAATCAAACCAAATTTTCCTCACGTTTGACTTTTTACCTACTACAGTAAAACGTGACATTTTGGAGCAACACCTGAAAGATGGTCTCACCATATATGGCGAAATACAATTTTTCGAAATGCAATGTTTCACGCTGATGCCACACCTGTGCACTGGCAAAGCCATTGCAGTTCTGACCCAACTGAGGAGATCATGAAGGACCTAACCCAGATCCCACACTCCACCTTTATTTACATCGCAGGGCATACCACCCACCCATTCTGGGTAACCATGGACAGCGCGCCCCCATTTGCACCCGCTGTGATGCGTTTGGCCATAAGGCGCACGCATGCCCCATCAAGGAGGGCGTCACATTCCAAGAGCACCCCTCAGCGGCCATGGCCAGTGGAGAGGCGCACTAAGAACCAACTGCAAGCACCAAGGAGGCTTTCCTGTGGGGAGCACAAAGCTGCTACCTCTTGGTAAAGCCCATCTCCCTGCAGGAGCGGAAGAAGGCCAAGCAGGCCCATAGGGCCGCGGCCAAGGAAGCGGCCAAGGCCACCACCACCATCCCACACTCAAAACGCCAGGAGGACATGGAGACCTTCGCGGCAGAAGCGACTCAGGAATCCATCACCCAATCAGATTGGGAGGCCCATGCTGAGTGGGCCACTCAATCTGAGGATCTGATTGGAGATTTGATCTCACCCAATCGCTGCACCCAAGCTCTGGTTGAAACCAACTTGGGACCTATCCCAACTGAAAAATTTTTTTGCCCTGCTTGATGGGGCACCGAACTTATCTGCACCGCAAAACATTCATTCGACATCGGGAAAACAAAAAGCAAAGGCCAAAGCCAACGCAACTCTTTCTGCAAAAATTAACAAAAACCCCAATAGCATTGCTGCTAACACCCACGCTGCTGTGAAAGCCCATGGGGACCTTGAAGAGGCAGGTGGGCCCAGGGGCCCACCCCCTCACACCTAAGGTGCAATGGGGGAAACCTTCACTCTAGGGACGCTGAATATTGCTGGACTTAAGGCCTCCCCTGTCCTGCGCTAGGAAACTGAGTTTTTTACAAAACAATTTACCCGTGGATATCCTGGCCATCCAGGAGTCCCACTGTCTATGAGGTTCCGAGGAAGCTTGGAAAACAATGCTCCTACCATCCCTATCCTTTTGGTCGAAGCACTGTGGGGTGCTAATTCAGAAAAATAATTTTTTCAAATTCACATCTTCAAAAACATTCCTAAATGGCTGAGTGCTCGTTGTCACCTTCTCGTGGGCTGACGTTGCACACACAATCGTCAACATCTACACCTCAAACAGTGCACATGAGCGTCAGGAATTTTTCTCGTTGATCAAATCCCTCAGGCTACCCCCCAATTCTTTCCTAGTTGGTAACATGAACTGTTGGCTAACCTCACCAACAGACAGGTGGCCGCCCTCACCCCACGCCCCACAGGGTCACGTAGAACTACGCGTTCTAAGAGCCACCCTTGGGTTAATGGATGTGCTGCCATGACATGCCCCACTGCTCAAAAACATGACGTGTCCCCACATCCACAATGGCCAATTAAGGTCCATGACCTGCATCAACCTTATTCTACACCGGCGAAATTCTAACCCCACATCTTCCACTTCAATATCGAAAATGGAATTCTCTGACCACTGACTGGTCTCAATAACATACCACTTACCCATTACAGTTGCAAAGGCCCCACATTGGTGCAAAATCCGCCCCCCGAGCTCGCGTCACCAGGATTTTCCACATGGGTGGAAGAGGCAACTTTGGCAAAATCGTTTGTTGCACCGTTTTGCGTGGACCCCATTTCCACATGGGCAGCTTTCAAAGAGGACACTATCCGCCACTATCGCCATCTCTCCTCCAGACGCTCATGAGCCACATCGGCGGTTATCTCGCGCACGCTGGTGGAATTGGCCCACTTGGAGTCCAACATTCCAGCCACAGGATACAGCCCTGCATGGGGCTGGAAGTGGACGGAGGCAGCCGCCCACCTCAACACACTCGAAAGGCAACACAAACATTGGGTTTGTGTCCAATACAGGGCCACACGCATTACTAAAGGCGACAAGTGCACCGCATACTTCTTTAAAAAAAATTTGCACCACGCCAGAGCGTGGCCTGCACACAGGTGCAAAGATCGGATAATCCCTTGCGGACACACCAGCTAAAGTGGCAATCGAAATGCAAAGATATTACTCCAAGTTATACTGAGCTGAACCAATTCAGCCGGCCAAAATGGCAGAATTTCTCGACTGAGCTCATATCCACACCATTTTCTGGTACCCATAAATAATGAATTTAATTACTCCAAACAAATTATGGACAGCCATTCGCGGTGTGCCAAACTGAAAATGCCCAGGCCCAGATGGCATTCCATATGAGTTCTACAAAAAATATTTCAAATATATATCCCCATTGCTGCTAGCCTCACTCAACCAAAGCCTGTTGGAAATGCGCCTCCTACCAGGAGGACATGAGGCCTTTACTGTCACACTCTTCAAGAAAGGGGATAAGCTTGACTTAGCCAACTGGCGCCCCATTTCTCTAACAAACACAGACACCAAAATTTTAACAAAAATCATGGCTAACCGTTTAGGGACTGTAGCATCTGCCACCATCTCCCCAGAACAATTCAGTTTCATCCCCAGAAGGTCAATTTGGGATAACGTGCACTCTGTGGCTAATGTGTGTCAGTCCACAGCCTCTGGGGCACTTGTATTCTTGGACCAACAAAAGGCCTATGATAGAGTAAACTGGGAATACCTTAGGGCCTGCCTCTATCAATTCCGCCTACCCCCCGCTTCATAAACTGGGTGATGCTGCTCACGGAATCTGCAACAATGGCAGTGCGTGGCCCAGGCTTCCTAACGGAAGTAGTCCGCCCTCAAAGGGGCCTGCGACAAGGGGACTCCCTCAGCCCACTCTTATAAAACTTCAGCCTTGACCTACTACTGCGAAATGTGAATGCCAACCTCACTGGGGTCCATGTGCCAGGCCAAACCCCAATCAAGATGATGGCATTTGCAGATGATTGCGTGGTGGGGGTGTCTAATAACAAAGATGCACGCGCGCTTGATGCCCTCATCCAGGAATATTCCCGGGTAAGCAACGCGGCACTGAACGCCTCCAAAACTGAAATCATCCTCTTTGGTCAGTTTCAGAACTGCTGGGCCCCAGCAAGTAGTTCCCAACACAGCCCATATGCTCGCCCACGTCAAAGCCTTACTAACTCAACACACACCGCTCCACTGGTGCTCCCCTTCGTGCCACGTCCTACCATAGGACCGGTGCGCCATCTGGGCGTGTGGATGGAGGCAGGCGGATATGCGTCAGCAGTAATGGAGTGCCATATACTGGACAACGTGACAAAGCGAATCGCCTCTCTCAGAGCCCACCCTACTACCCTCACTAGCAGGGTTGTTCTTGCCAACTCTATGCTCCTATCCAAAGTCTGGTTCAGAGCTCACTCCATCCTTTTCTCCCCAAGCTTCTTCAAATCCCTGTATGCTTTGCTGCAAGGATGGCTTTGGTCAAGCCGCCCTCCACCAGTATGGCTAGAGGTCATGTTTGGCCCTCATCATAAAGGTGGCATGGGCCTGCTTGACTTCAAAGCCCATGCGGCCAAGATCCTGGGCACCTGGATCGCAGCTGTCACCGCTCCTACACTCCCATCCCAACACTGGTCCCGCGCGGCCTGCTCCAACTTCTCCCGAGCCTTGGGCCTTAACAATCCATCAAACCCCATTCCCTGATGAAATACCTAGCATCACACACATCGGCCACAGGTCCTCACGGGACTAAAACCCACATCAAACGAATCCTACTCTCCATGCGAAGCGCAGAGTGGAGAATTCATAATAGTGGACATACAACCTGAAGAGGCCACCCCTCTCCTCAGTTCACTCAAGAGGTACAGGGGCTACCCATCCATGATGGCGTGATCCCCATTCGACCCCATGTCCTATCCAGGGTGGACTACCTGGACATGATGGACATCCCTTATTCCACTGAGACCCAAAATACTATCTGGAAATACGCACACCATCCTCTGTTGCAGCCTCAAGTCCGCTCCCATGTGTGGCGCTGCCTGAGGCGGGTGTATCATACAGCTGAGCGCTCTAACGCTTTACACTCATCCTGTGTCGTGTGTGGCCAGTATGTAACGCTGTTCCACCGCCTGGAGAAGTGCCCCACCTCTAAAGTGAAATGGCGCGAAGTGCAACGTCTGCTGGGCCAGGATCAAACGCATCCCTTCAGTCTGTCAAGAGATATGTTTACTTCATCAATGGCCTCCCCCTTCCCCCCTCCCTCCGTGCTCTGGTGGTTGCAATCGCCATGTGGACTATCCACACGATTGACTTGGATGCCATCGCTGGCTCCATCCCCACCATCCCAGAAGCTGTCCACAGATTCTGATCTAATTTGGTAGACCACTTTCAAGCGTGGATGTTTGGATATCTCCCACCGCGTCGCCGACAGCTGGTCTCCTCCTGGTTCCCAGTCTGGTTCATCAAATCAGACCCCTTCCTCCACACGTGCTCAATAGTGGCTACGGCCCCTTCACACGTTCCCTCCCCCTCACTATAAGTGGCGTTCCCGCTGGCAACAAGAGATAGCATCGCTTCTCTGTGGTGCCTCCCCTGGTACTAAGTTTATCTTTCCTGAGTCATATTCAGAAGTGTCCATCCCATGGTCGGCCTTCCCCGCAATAAATTTAAATTTAAATTTAAAATTTAAAACGTTAGTCCCAGAACTTTTTGAATGCACTGTGTATCACCATGTCATCAAGATGTCTGCATTTGAGGCCCTGTATGTGCGGGCACCTCAGCTACCCAGTAGCATCTAGCCCCTGCTCAAAGCCTCCACCCCTGAGAACTCCCAATTTAACTATGAGGGCTCTAGCTAATGAAATTGTCCAGATTTAATCCCAAGCCACTCAAGGCATTATCACCACCACTGGAAGAGAGACATCCTGATCAAATCTCGGATGACCCTCCTTACCAGATTTTCAACTAGGTGACCTTCTTCTCTTTTATCATCATCAACCTAGAGGCTGACACAATAAGCTCAACGTACTGTGGTCTAGACCCTACAAAGTCATACATAAGGTGAAGTCCAAGTACTCTATTGCCAACATCAATCAAGGGACTGTTGTAAATTGGGTGCATGGTCAGTTCCCCCAGCTGTATACCCCCTTCGACAGGATCTTGAGGGGGGCCTTGTTGGGATTTGAGATAAGAATCATATCAAATTCCCATCTTTCAAATTAGGCAATGCCAAATTGGTCATAAAACCTACCCGAGCTAAATCTATTTCAGGATCATCCTCATTTATTTCTGAGTCACATGGGGTGGCATCTTCACCCATTCATTCAGGTGAGCGACGCTATCCATTAAGGACGCCAATGAGGAGGCCATTCTGGAAGATCAGTAAAGATCCTAATCAGATGAGGCCCTAACGATCCCAAAGGCACCAAGTCCCAATGCACCCTATAAATATCGAAGCTTTTTAGTTTAATAAAGATATTAGTCATTCTAACCCATTTTCCCATTTCCTCCTCGGCGCTCTTACCAATTTTTCCAGCTTTGAGCCACCACGAACCTCTGTGCCAGTTTGAAGAACTGTAGCGCTGACAAGCTCTGTTAGGTTTGGTGTGTGGGTTGATATTTAATTGATGATGTACCACATCTGCTGTGGTTGCATGTTGACAGTCATTAAATTCACGCCATCTTCATATAAAGCTGAATTTGGTCAAGTTTTTTTCTTGTTTGAAACTTGTAGTTGTGGTGTGGATCACGGATTGATGGTGGCTGATGTGACGGCCCTGGTGGGGAATGACTTTCTCTTGATTTGCAGAGCTTTAGGTGCCATTAGGTATATTAATGCTCCATAGGGTCTGGGACCTATAAGTAATGATTCAATATCTGCTGGTGGAATTGTATTTTCACCGCACAGAAAAGGGCTTTATATGTGCGGTCCTATATTGTGACCCACTAGGTTGGATGCAGTATTGTTGTTGTAGCCATGTGTGAGCGTTTTTTGGCCTGGTTTATGCATTGAATGGAAGAGAGGGCTGTATTTGATAGTAAAACCACTCTAGTTGTGGCAAGGCTTTGCACCATGAGCAACAGGTGCGCCAATTCAGTGTACACAAAAAAGATATATATGCTTTTGCTATCAAATTATTCCACGCACGGGTAATTTTTATTTGGGCCATAGAAGGGGATAAAATAAATGATGCTATGGTAATGCGCGCCTTTTGTGTAAGGCATAGTAAGAAGTGACTAAAAACGTTGAAAACATGTAAAAAACAATTAGCTTACGATGAAGTGTTAACTTTATGCATTCTGGGTCCACGGTTGTTGGCAGGTTATAAAAGGTAACCCACTCAATCTTCCATAAGCTACTTAATGGGTACAAATATGAGAGGAGTGCCTCTAAGGAGAGTCCATTGTTTAGTGGCATTATGGGTTATTTAAGCATCATCAATAAGTTACTTTATTTAGTGGTTTACAACCTCTTCATGGATGGTAAGTTAACTAAAAAGGCTTCTGCATTTCCCTGAAGTACATGAAGTAAATCTAGAGTAGTATCAATGGGGTTATGCCCATATTATTTGTGAACTGCATAGATGAGGGTTGATCAAAGATGTGCTTTTGTGCTCTAGTTTCTACCCAATTCTATTTGACCTTAACAATAAATGTAGCCTCGCGTGAACCAACTTTAAGTATGGTACTGTAACTTCTGTGGAGCAATCCCTACGCCTTAACAGGAGTTGTTTCCCCATAGAAAAAAGAAGGGCTATAAAAAGGCAGCTGTGTCTCTCTCTGGTAAAGGCGATTTGGCCTATGTAGTAGATAAGAGGTAGGATACATCTTATCCTATGAAGGTCTTTCCCCTTAGTTTTTACCACCAAAAGTTTCTAGGAAGGGTAAGGGTGATGTGCAAGGAGATAGTAGAATCCAGTGGGCACCAGATGCCAAGTCCTCTTTCCATATAGCGCAGCAAGGTTTATAATATAGATTTGAGTATTCCTAAGTGGAAAAACCCTCTTTAAAATTAGTTAAACAGCCTATTCAAGCTAGTAAGCCATCCCTGACATTTCTGATTCGTGGCAAATATGGCGACCTATACCCAATAAAGTTCAGGCATCATAAAAGTAAAAATTTGGATTGGGATTGAGTCTATCACCCCTCCCCTTGGCATGCACCGCCAATCCTGCCACGCAGCTCATCCATTTTCCAGTCGTGGTCAAGCTCCAAAAACGTTTTGTAAAAAGTTGTAGTAATCAAATAAGGGTCAGAGAAAATATTGGCTTGTGTACTCAAAGTAAAATTTTTGTAGACTATGATGTAGTATGTCATTCCTCATATTGCATGGTATTGGTTTTGTCACTTTATGAAACCTACACTTATTCCCAGATAGACTTAATTTCATAAGCCAAAGATGATACTTTAAGTCTATAGCTCTTTTGTTTTTCTTTTTTTCTAATTAAACAAATATCCTTAAAAAGATCCATTTTTGATTGAAGTTGATTGCAGGTACCTTTTATCAACCACGCTGCTCAATTTTTTGGATAATGGACCAAAAATAAAACCTCTTAATATTACTTTATTTCAACCTTGTGGTTGACTGTATCAAAAGTATTCTGGTTGATGCCCTGGGTGTTAATGCATCCTCAATGGCAGTACATCTTATTTATATCAGCATAAACCATGACTTAATAAGGTGAACCTTAGTATCTTCCTTCTTATCACTTTTTAGCACTAGGGGTGCCCAACCCAAAAGGGGGAGCTGCAATGCATCTTTACTTGCAAATGAGCCAAATAAAGGTATTATTGTAAATAAAAAATCTTAGTATAGCCCCTAAGTTATCATCCTAGGAAGCTATATTGGAAGGTGAGAAAGATTTGAGGAAAACTTTTGTCCAGCGTTCGCTTTAGCTGGTGGACCGTGGCAGACAACATAAAAGTTGGGCATCAGCGAAATGAGGTTTAAGGAAGATTAATTTGTGGGTTTTCTTTGTTAATTAGGCCGGCAGTGTCCATCACCTCAACGTATTGAGCAAGTTGATGCTCAGCAAAAGTAATGAGAGCAGGAACACAAGTGAAAGACTTGATGTGCTGACAGCTTTGGGTTAGATGGGGTCAGACAGAGAAGTTTTTGCCGCGTTGATACAAGCACAGCTCGCTCCAAAAGCAAGCTTGTCAATTTCATATTTTGCATTAGCATCAATATCATAAGGGAAATTTGGGATGGGAATACCCTCAACAAGGTTTTCATCGCCCCATGGAGACGTTGGCTGAGGGGGTTTAGGCTGGAGCAACTGCGCTTCTGCCACCATTTTGTTTATATTTTTATAGCTAGGAAAACCTTTTTTAGATCGAAATGGAGGAGACAAAAATTGGGAGGATTTACAAAAAATTCCTCAAAAGCGAAATCCAGCTTGACAATATGGATGATAGCTATAATCAATCCATTTGAGACACTCAAATGGATTTAGCTTGGCTGATTATGGGCCAGCCACTGGAGTTGATGCAGTGGTGGAACTGATTGGCTGCAAACAGTTGATTACGGCAGCTCAGCCAAAACTGTCTCAGCCATAATCTCAGGATCTTGTAATTCCAAAATATTTTTAAAAAATAAATTTTTATTGGCTGCTGTTTTGGGAAGCAGCGCTAGAATTAGCTGAGGATGAAGCCAGGAGAATCGCGCCACACTAAAAAATTTGGGTGAGGCAGCAGCTAGCCTGACGTCAGAAGGAGGAGCGGGAAAGCAGTGGAGAGAAGAAGCCATGGGGCACTTGCACTTTGAATGATCTAATTTTGAGCACAAGGTGTATATGGTGCAGCCATTTTTGACATGCTCCCAAAAAGGGTGATCAGGTGCAGATCTGATCACTGTGCGGGGGAATTGTGAGGTGGGTGTCACAATGGAAGGCACAGTCACTGAAAAAGTGCAAGGCCTTGCCAACTGAACAGACCCGTTGAGAACCACAAACTGCAAGATGGGGTAGCGCTGTAAATGGTTAAACCCTCTGTCAGTTCATGGAAAGGCGTTTGGGTGAGTGAAATGATGGCATCCCAGAAAACTGGACCACCAAACTAGCCTCATCTGGGAGCCGCATGCAAACAGTGGGGATAGCGATATTTTATAAATGATTTGCAGCTTAGATGCTGCCACTGCATCAGCCAGAATTAAAATCTGAGGTCAAAATAGCCCTTGAAAGGGCGAAAATCGATATATCCAGTGGGTTTGAAAACCGCCGTGGCCATCTCATTGATGGCTGCGCTCACATATGAGAAAAAATTCCCATATTTAACCTGGAGGACAAAATTCAGGTTACTCCAAGGGAGCACCAAAGGGCTCTGGAGCTTCGCCTGTGCGTTTACAAGATGATTGGCTAAGTCCCAATGTGGGACGTAATGCCCAGTGGCATTGCGAGGTCTAGCAGAGCCGGCCTGGGTGCACTATGGCGGTAATCAAATGATGCCTGAAGGCGGCACACCACCACCCCAAGCCGGGGCAGCAGGCATGGATGGCATTAACATGCTGTCAAATTACTAAATTCAAACAGCTGGATATTGTATTTCTTAAAAACTTAAAATTTTGGCTTCAATTTAGTTGATCAAAGCGAAAGAAAGCTTCCTTTTCCTCCTTTTCTTTGCAATAAAGATTTATTTTTCTGGATATATGAGCAGAATTTGCAACCCTTGGTTAATCTGATGAGATATTGGTGAGAGTCTTGTTAATTTAATCAAAACTTCTATGTCACTATGAGATATCATCTCAAAGCTCAGTTGATGGTAGAACATGTGGTGGTTTTTTGCTTGCTTGTGGCTGGTTCAGTTATTTTCAATCCAAATGTAAAAAATGAAAAGGTCACAAGTATTAGAGTGTGGTTCTTTACCATCATACCCATTTATCCTCTAGCCGGGCAGTACTGTGCTCAAGTGTCCCATCTCAATTTTATTGATGTGGAAGCCAACATAAATCAAATAGCTCCAAATATCTGCACCTATATTATCCGCGTTACTTCAGGAAGAGAGTGATGCAAACCCTGTGGATGAGAATAATTCTTTTTTTGCTACTAGCCCTTTGACATCCCTGAATTTCCTAATCCTACTCGGTTATATGATAAAATTGCAAATAAACAGGACCATGTAACTATTTAATACATATTAAACTATAAGGGGTCTCACAAGGTATCCAATGAAGCTCTCAAGATACTAAGCGGCTTTTCATTTTGTGAGTTTTAAAAAGTGGTGAAAGCTTTTGACCTGGATCTTAAAATTGGGTCTTCTGTTTGGGAGCGCCTTCTTCTCCAATGTCTTGCTATGAGGTGAGACGTTCCATCCCATTTGCAGTTCACAAGTTCTTCTTCCGTGATCTTTTTATTGTGGTACAAAACTTTCTGTTACTGGTAATTCTTAGTGCTAGGTTGTGGCATCACCAATAGTCAAATATTACCTTAAAGTCTAACATCTTGTCCTTTGAGAGTACCCGCCTTTGAAGTGAGTATCCTCTTAATGATACGCTCTTCTCAGCAAAGAGTGATGGGTTCATTTATTCAAAAACTTCTCTCGTTAATTTACCACCTAACAGCCCTTCTGGGTTGCTGTAATATAAGGATATCTTTAATATGGAGAGGGCCAATAATTCTGCTTTAATATGAGTATAATTTGGCATAACTTTTAATAGTAATTTTAATTACACATACTGTCCTTTGTATATATATACTGAACAAGAGTATAAATCTTTGGTGGTTTATTTATTAGAAATGTTCCAAAATGGATGAATCTTCTGGAAGAATTCATCTATTACTTCGCTCATAGCTTTGTACAGAAGGCTGATAGAATCTTACAACAGTGTGGACTATGCTCATCTGAACAATGTTACACTGCATGACCCTATTTCCTGCCTTGAAGCAAATCATAGGTCAGGTGCATTCTAAGTTATGAGGATTTCTTAACCCAACCTTGTCAACGCATTTAAACAAATAAGGGAAGCGGAAAGCCTGGAGTAAATCACATTAATATTCACAATGAGTGTTATTTTCTTTTTAAGGTGATGCGTCTCAGTCTCAAAAATGCACCAGTGACATTTCAATATATGATTGATGGAGTTCTTGAAGATCTAGACTTCACATACGCGGTGTCCTATAATTTACCATTTTTACATTAACCCAGTTATGAGAAGCATGTAAATGATCTCAAAGCTGTGCTGTCTGCTCTTAAAAAGTGAATATATTCCGTTAAGACCTCAAGTTAAATTAATTTTAAAGAGGAGGTTACTTTCCTTTGGTACCTGTTTTAAAGAAGAGGTATTTAAACCCTCCTTGCAAACTTGTAAAATATTCATTTATTGCACTCTTCCTTTAAAGAGAAAACAAGTACAAATCTTTTTAGGTACAGTTATCCTTCTTCAAAGTTTTTTTGCTTGTTATCTTAGTTAATGGCGCTCCTCCATTCTCTGAAATGGAAAATACTTTGTTTAAGTGGATGGATACTTGTCAGAAGCCATTAATGCTATTAAGGGGGTACTTTTCTCCATTATTTGTTCTCAGATAATCTAACATATTTAAGCCCTTAATTGTGGTATGTGATGCATCCTCACCCATAGTGAGGGCTTTTTTAATCCAAGACTATGGTGGAGTAAAGTAGCCATTTTTCCTATTTCTTTTGCAAGTTATTTTCCTTTTAACAGTGATGGCCATATATGATAAGGACATTCTGCAGCGGTATGGTCACTTAATCTTTAGGTTGTATCTTTTCCAGTGGTCACAGCAAGTTTTGGTTGTTGGGGTGAACAATCATTCACTCATTTACTACAGGAAGCCACATAGTTGAGCCCACCGCCAGGCCTAGACCTATCGTGATCTCTTTAAATTTAACTTCGAGTATTAGTTTGTTAAGGGACCCTTGAATGTTCTTCATAATATTGAGTCGCAACCAATCCCTAAGTCCGTCCAATGAGAAGTCTATGAGCTAAACATAGTTATAACACCCTCCCAATATTCTTACTATTGCCCCCTGGTGATATCCAGTGCAAATTGAGATCCTGAGTTATTCTTAGTTTCCCAGGTATTGGCTATCCAAACATATTGTGTGGAAGTGATGAAATTACTTGAGCAACAGGCAACCTCTCTCCTCACAAACGCACTTAGCATATTCTAAATTACAATATGATCCTATTCTATAATTGAATTTTGGCGCCTTAATTGCGTCATAATAAGGTAATTTTCAAACAACACAAACCTTATGCAGTAGGTCATCTTGTCATTAAAAAATTCATTGAAAAGTGAAGTGTTTTAGTGTCATGGAATATTGAAAGATTTACGTAAATGGATAGCAAACTTAGTTATGTGTTCTTGGGCAAAGTATGACAGTTCAGGGAAATACATGTTATTACATACATTGCAACAGGCAGAAGGACCCTGGACATCAATCTTCCTAGATTTATTTAGGACCTCCCAGCCTCCAATGAGTTAGACGCAATAAAAGTTGTGATATATATATTTACCAAGTTTTCCCTAATCATCTCTTGACATTTGGCTAACTCATTTTGAAAAAACTGTGAAGCTCTTTGTTACTCACGTCTTATAAATGTTGGCCTACCCTATAAAGTGGATTATGATTGAAACTCCATAAATCACAGCCTGATTCTGTAGGGTGCTATTGTCTATCCTAAAGATTAGACCATGTCGTTTCACCACCTTTATAATACATTCAGTAAGAAAAATTGAAATTTAAATCAGAACTTGGAGCAGTATCTTTGTTGCTATACTTCTGCCACCAAGAACTATAGGAGTGGTTTATTATCTTTGGAGCATTTCGCTTATAACAATGTCAATCTTTCGTCTATTGCTTTTCCCTGTATAAGGCCACTTTTGTATTCACTTCTCCTTCCAATTTGGGCCCCTATTTGCGCTCTGAAATGCCTGCAGCTTAGGGTCAGCTGTTTCATATTAGTATAATCCAAATCTGTTGTGAGAACATTCAACAAAGGTCATCAACGAATATAAAAAGTTTGCATATCATAAAGGCTGCCGTCCATGAACTCAAGGAGGTACATCTGTCATGATAAATGCCTGCCACATAGTAAAAAGATTCCCTTATAAGTAGTTTACAAGTAACTTTAAGTCATCATCATAAAGGTAAAATTTAGGAACAGGGTTTCTGTTTGATGTTACTTCCCTCTTGGAAACCCAAAGCATGTCTTCCACACTTCTCAGCTTTTCCAATTTAATTTAAAAGCCTTCAATTCTAGAGCCAAAATATCTAAAAGGTTCCAGGAGGCGGGTGTTAAAGCAAACTTTACTTCTTGAAAATCCCATTGTCCTGTGCGATATCTGGTTACTTGATATGGGTTCCATTTACAATAAATAATTAAATAACACGTTGGATTGTGCCATATTCAAGGAGCTGGAGCTTTCATATTATGAATCCAACTCTGATGCCCTGCATCACCAGAAAATCGCCGCCCCTCTCGCCAACAAACTTCCCATGGGACACAATAACTTTGTGCTTGCACATGTTCCCAGGTGTGGAGCTCTTCATGCAAAAAAGAAAAAAGTAAAAAATTCCTGTGATTCAACCACTATGGCAGAACAGGGAGAATTTCTCTATACATAAGAAGGTCCTAAGAAGAAAGATATTCCTCCCTCCAGCAAAGTTAATTTAGCCCATGTAGTGGATGAGAGACGACTAACAACTTATCTGCTGTAAATTTCTTCCATCTGGTTCTTCCCACAACCATGGAATTGCTTGGAAGGATCAGCGGGCTTTCAAGGAGGTAGTAGAGGCCAGGGAGCAGCATCTGTTGCTAAGTTGTCCTCTCCTACAACGCAGCAAGGTCAAAAATAGATATAGGTATCCTTCAGGGAAATAACCCTATTATGAATGCCAACAGGTTGATAAATGCCATATTAAGCTCAGCAACCATCCTCAACTTTTCCAACTTACAGGTTAGTTTGGCAGGCCCATCCCAAGTAAGTTCAGGATTAATAAACCCATATACAATAGTTTTTTTTCGAGTCTACCACCCTTAACCTTGGAAATGCACAGCCAATCCCAACGAGAAGCCTATCTGAAATTCATAGGTGGGCATCAACTTAATTTGGTTAAAGTTTGATAGTAATTCAAACTAGTGTCAAAGCAAACTAGGCCCATGTACTTGGATCATAATTACGTTAAATTTGATGTAATATGTGATCCTTGGATCGCACAATAGTGGCTTTTGTCATCTTTATGCAGCACCTACTTACCCACAGAGAAACTTTATAAGGCAGAAGCCCCCAACAGGTGCAGGTGTTTAATCTATTTTTTCTTTTATTTTCTTTTATCATATATAAACAATATCTTTAAAACACTCCATTTTTATCTGTAAGATATTTGTGGGTAACTATTTCTCAAACATGTCGCTCAATTCTTTGAGTAAAGGGCCAATAATGGCATTCTTTCTCTTTACTTTACTCAACCCTTGTGATTCACTGTGCTAAATATAGTATGGTTATTGATTTAGGTGTATATGCATACCAAATGGCAATGCAGTATTATTTCTAGAAATAGAATTTGTGACAGGTAGGTGCTAGTGGCTTCTGTTAAGCACCAGTGAACCTTTTAGTACATTTATGCTTGCTCTAATCCATGACAGCGGGCATGGAAGGGGGTTTTATAATGTTATTGTGTTTGCCTTTTGCAGGGATGATAACGTAATGATGGTTCTGTTAAGTGATGGGGTGTTTAGTTGATCATCACTGGATTGGCGTGTCCTAATCAAATTGGTGCTGGTTGCAGCTAATCAGTATGAGGGCATAAGTTCATCCTCAACCCATATTATAAATTTTAAGAGGTAATCTTGGATTTTGAAATGAAATCATGATTTAATCTCACTGAATTAATGGTCCTTTGAAAAGATACCCTTTAAAATGTTTTTTCATCATGGAAATCTTCATTTTTTGGATTAGAATTTTTGCTAGAATGGGAAGAGGGCATAGAAAAAATTTTGACCTGATAAGCGCTCATCTAGGCAAGGAGTTTAAAGTCACACTAATGGATTTTAATCCAAATTGATAGGTAATTATGTCATGGCTTAGGGTTTAAAGAGCAGATGCCTGGGCCAACCTTGAATTTATGTCAAGTAAGATAATCTCCAGTTTTATAAATAAAAATAGAGTGTTGACTTATTAAAGGTAGTAGGTGCATATAAATACTGATGTTTAAATAACTGATTGATGGGCTTCAAAGCTGTGTGTGGCAGCACCTTTAGGCTTGAGGTCACATGAGTGTTGTAGACTGCAGTAAAAGCTGAGCCATCAGGTGTGCGGTTTGCAAAGATGCAATCATATGAGTTGTTGCTTTTTGGGAGAGATAATTATAAATTGTTAAAGATGTAAATTGAGTTTCAATTAGTCAAACCTCAGCCATAGGAGACTACCACCTAATTAATTTATTAAGCTTAACGTAATTAACAAATATCTAAAAGGCATTTATATTTCAGAGACCCCATTAATTGGTACAAAGGATTTTACTCTTTTTGAAAGAAAAAAAGCTCCCTGAAAGATTAGGAAAGATATGACACTAAAAGTGCATGGCCTACATGATTAAAACATGTATTAGAAAAATTAAATTAACTTTTTTTGATTAAATAAAAGACGCTAATAGCAATCCTGATCTAAAACATTTTTTTCAAAGTGCAATGCCTAGCGAAGAATAATCACACTAGGTTCTACTCTAACAATATAATGGATGATAAGGTATAGCCTTTTATAGGAATCAGTTAACAGACCTATAAAGTTCGATACCAGTGTTCCCTATCAGATACTTTTATTGATAAATAATTCCAGCGAAGACAACTTCCCAAAATGGAGGATATCATGAGTGTGAAAAATTGGTCCGCTATAACAATAAGGAAATCATGTCCCTAGTACGAGAGAACTAGAATTCAGAGCTTCAATGACCCTTACTTTACAGATTCTAGAACATAATACATCAATTAAACAGCAATTGTAACTGAGATTATAGAGAATTGCTTTTTATAACCTTACACCCAGGAAAATATACTAGTTTATTCATTCAACTAGTCACTCAAAACCTGATGCATTTGTATTTGACTGAAAATCTCCCAAGTACAATGTGGGATTTGCCCAAAACAAAAATCTTACTTTTGGTTGTTTTTTCATTTAGACATCCACCAAATGATACATCTTTTAGTAACTACCATGTGGAGATACAATGACAATTAATTCTTACCCTTCAGTTTCATTCCTAAATTATCTGTATATGAAACTGTTTCCACTTTTTGTCAGGATAGATGAAGTGTTATTTTTTATGGCTAAAGAGTAGTCAATGATTAGCAAACCCAGATTTTTTTATCAATGATGGATTAGAGGAATAATTACATGCTGAAGGAACTACACAATTCTTAAAATGTTAAAGACCAAGCCCAGTTAATAAAACAAATTTGTAGCTTTGTAATATCTCTTATTATTGTATAACACTAAACTTACTAATTACAAAAAGAGGAACAGGTCATTTTTAATCAGCAGCTAAGTTGAAGAACATTTCAGCTCCAATTAAGAATTTTAATTTTAAAAGGATACCTGGACCGGGTTGCCCTGAATAATTTCAAGGACTGGAAGGACCCTAAGGCCCAGAAGGTGCCCAAGGGCAACTGATATTCACCTGGATATCAAACTATCTCAAGACGAGGTTCATGATTCTAAGTTTTAAAATTTTGGAATGACAATTGAGATGGGTGGCCCGCGGAAGTATGATGGATTTAAGTAACCTCTCATGAAGCTGGTTTGACTTTGAAAGCTTTTGTGACAAACTGCCAAGTATTTTTCAAATTTGTTTAAATGACTACCAATCAGAGAACCTATAAAACAATCATGAATTCCTAGATCTACCAATTTAATTTTTAGACTTTAGATTTTGGAACATTTACTAGAATTAATAATGTAGATATAGATAACCTGAGTGCTAAAACATACGCCTCCTTATTGTCATAAGCTTGTAGGCTTCCACCACTTATTTTACAATTGGGATGATAGCTCAAAAAGATCTCAATTTATCTTAATAACAACATGATAAAATTTTTCTGAAGAAAGATATGCTTTAGACAAAGCCTTTAATATCTAAGTCTCCCTACTTCAGCTATAAACGTCCTTTATAAACTGGCATTTTCTTTTAACCCTCCTTTTAGGAGAAATACGTTCTTATTACTAAAGCTTATTTGATATTTCTCTTTGTATAGGAAGGGGCCATAAAACTACCACTGACAGGCAGAAGGTCCAACATATGTGATCCTTACTTGATTACAGAATATAAGAAGTTATGATGGCTCATTTTAAGATGCACCTTAAATTTTATAAAGGTGGCTCTCAATGGGGAATATATTAGAAACCTGACTCAGTTTTTTATAAACAGGCCTTTATGCGCATCCAACCTTAAAGAGACGATTCTAATTAAGAATTTGCGAACTGTTTCTATCAATGTCAGAAAAGGTCAAAATCAAGTCAGTTAAGATAAAGATTTTTCATATTATACCTACTTCAAAGTTTTAATATACTAATCTATGAAACCTAATTGATCCATTGTCAGAAAGGAATCAAAGGGCCAATTCAATGCAGAAACCTGAAAGGAGACTGACAATAGGTCCTCCCCTCCTCGCTCAAAGTCTTTGGATCTTAAGAGTCTTTAGATGATCGCCATATAAAAGGGCTAATACCCACGCTGAGACAGTGCACCCAGAAGACTATAACTTTCCCTCATTTAATAAGAGTGTATATTGGTTACTACACTGTCGCGCCTTTAGTTACTTCCAAAGCTGAAAGATCCTAGTTAAGGATATTCCATTAGGACAATTGTTGGAGCTAGTTTGACTCAAATTTCCTAGGTTTAAAGAAACTGGAAAGTAAATTTATATTTCCAGACTTGGTGCTTTCTGACAGGTCTTTCCTACGCAAACTGGCGAAGATGTATCTCCTAAAAATGGACCATGCCAGCGAAGAAAGAATACTCAACCTGAGTAAGAATTATATCTGATGAAATGGGTCCGCACTGGCCAACAAGATATGCCTATTTACAACGTGAGAACTTTACAATTTAATGTGCCTATGAACTTTAATATTTAAGCTCCTTATGAAATTACCTACATATATAATCAGTTGAGGTAGCTCATACAGTGGAAGCCTTGCTTTATGGAACTCTACAACCTGGTCAATGATCAAAAGGACTTTCTTTACCAAGGTTGATATCAATTTCATGCGTCTGTATACCACAGCTACCCTTCCAAGTACTACCATGAGAGTTACTCAAATTGAGGCTTACTCTGGCTATTTGTTCGCCTGGCTCTTCATCATCAATTACAATTGCTAAGGTGAATCATATGGTGATCCAGCGACTATTTAGCCTCGGCAATCAACTTCACTATCAGCTCCTTAAAATATATGAGGCTGCCTCTAACTTTGGCTAGGAAAATCACGAGTCTTTTTTTGACAATCAAAGAGTGTTTACTGACTTTAAGTATCTTATCCAAATTGATCAAAAACTGGTTGATATTTGCATGAAGAGATATCTCAGAAGCTTGCTAATGCTAACGTGTCAATAAGTTCATGATTTTATCAAATGGCTACCAATTTTCTGACTTAACGCCCAATTATTGGCAGCTATGAAGGTCAGATTGGAACCTTAACATGACAAATTCGTCAGCTTATGAAAGGGCCCATGCTCATATTGTTACCAAACTGACTGTCATTGATGTTCCCCGCAGCCCAATTGGGCAAGAAGGCAGAAGGACCAGAATTCCCTAGAGGTTCTGAAAGTTCTTAGGGGTCCTGAAGGCCCTATAGGCCCAGAGGGACCTAGCCCTACACCCAAGCAAGATGAGGACCACAAAGCATGCATTTCCAATTTGGAGCGAAACTATGGCAAGCATGAAGAGGTTAGATTGATGTTAAAGGAAACTATCTTGACTCTAATCTAACTCTGACTTCTTTATGACCAGATCCACACTCTCAAATAACTTGTTCTGATGCGGCTGCCTGATAGAAGGATAATTTAATTCGCCGCAGAGGACAATATCAGATGCCTAACCTCATGGATTAGAGCTTGTAAGCCCAACATTAGATGACTTTACAACAATTTGACAACCAAGCATCTAAGACTAAACGGCTTTAACAACTTCTAATCTCTAAAGCCAGTACTTATCAAGTGGAGAACTTAAGCCGTGGCATATAAGAAAATCTCCATATCTTCAAGCTGGTGGACCAAACATAATAACAGATTCTCTTGAGGAACCCTCCAAAATTTTGCTGACCTTCAACACCCGCTATTCATGTCCCATCTGAACCGTTTAATCTGTAAGCCTACCTTTAAATAGAAGTATTTACCAGAAACAGAGAGTATCAGATCCTTCCCAATTCATCTATGAGAATTTCTATGTAACTAGCCACAGACTGGCAGAATATTTAACACAACCAGGTCTGCCTCAACAGTAGTGCTCGCAAGATCATGATTTCCAACTTTATAAAATGCAACTTTCAAGAGCAGATTAAAAATGATTTTGGTAAGGAGTTAAGGAGCGATATATCTTTGTCTAACTGGAAGCGGTCAATATGCGTATAAATGAGAAAACGTAAAATCCTATATTAAATTCATTAACTGTTTCTCTTTTGAGAAAAATGCCTTATTATCTTGTAACTGAGTCACTTTAGATGATGAAATTTGTGCTATGGAGTCCGCTTTCTCCTCTCACAGTACTCTGGTTATACATCACAGTCATTAAGAAGAAGGTCAAGTTGATTTTAATATCAAGGAGCCAATTATGGAGATATACTGAGTCCAAGAACCGCCATGACTCTTTTACCAAGTAATCTAGATCTCATATTCATGCTGAAGGCTAAGATCCAAATTAAATCTAAAAAGGATCCCTGTTATTACTGTGGCTCAAACAATCACCATTAAAAACAATGTTGGAAGAAAAAATCAGATAAGATGAAAAAACAGCCTAGGGTTCAAGGCTCACTATACTAATGAACCTGTGCATCAAAAATTTTATCTTGAGTCTCCACTAAAATGTTACGTTATGTCTGTCCTGACAACCTAGATTTACCTTTAAATCTTACTGAGGTTAAATTTTTTTTCCTTATCTTTTTATTGGTCCCATATATTCTATACCACATTTTTTGTCAGAAGTCACTTGATTAAAGGTAGTTCACAAGGTGAAGTCATGGCCATCATCAACACCTGCTCCCCTATTAATGTCATTTTGTCCCGTTTATTGAAGTAAATCAAGATTGCTCTGATTGGGATCATACTCTGGAATATGGAACTTCCAGTCCTGCCTGTATTAATCCCACAGAGCTTACTCATCTTTGCCTTACAGTCTGAATCTTTTGTAGTGTTGGCCCCTTAAATAGTCTAAATTGATTTCAATGACCTTCTATCAAGTTTCAATTTCTGTAAAATTTTGATTCTCAATAAAGCTTCAATGACATATGTTGTAATCTTGAATGGTATCGCTAGGATCTGTTGGGCTATTTGCACAGGTCAAGCCCTCTGAGCAACGGGTGGATAATGTGGATATTGTTGGTCCTTCAGACACACTTAAAAATATATTAAAAAAAGGAGCAATTGCCCCAACCAGTTCTTTTATTTTTTTCTCATAAATACAGCGTCCTTGCTGTCCCGTCTCATCTGCACTATTAAAAACCTACCTCTCTCAATTGCCCATTTCACTTATATAAATCAGCCGCAGGCGATACTATTTCTCATTGCTTGGGTTATTCTATTCCACCAATTTTCCTCGAATTTGACTCGTTATTCTTAATCTGCTGTCGCCCTATTTGTAGGTGATTTAATTCGTATTCATAAAACATTGACTTCACCTTATCGCCATATATAGAGGCGATCCAATAAACTCATTATATCCAATAAGACTCGTCATATCCCAATATTGCAGCATCTCAAGGCACTCGAATATTTGTAACTGATATTGTGTTGGCAGATTCCGCTCAACTGTCCCAAGATTATTGTCCAGTCATATCAAAATTGCGACATTACCCCCTCCTTGACTAAACAAAAAAATTATGTTGATTGTAAGGTCTGAGGAACTTCACGTGTACTCAGTTAATGATCCGTCCACTTGTAGGATCCTTAATAGTATATGCATTGACTCCAGTCTTCTCTATTACTTCAAATGGGCCAATCCAGATACTAGCCATCTTATGCTTCCTCTAAAATCCATGCTGATTGTGGAAAAGATCCATGTCATCTTCCTTGAATGGCACCAACCCACTACAGCGTACCTGATCAGTGGCCTGATTCCTAATCTTCTTAGCCAAGCTGAAGTAATATGTTTCATTTGTAGCTTGATCAGAATGTTCACAAGATTAGTCAAATAGCGGTGGGGTTCTAGTCCACCAGTGTCTTCTACACACGCATAAAGCAGCGCCAGAAGAGCTGGGCGCTGGCCATATAGTAATTGGAAGGGGCTCTTCCCCGTTGTGAAATTGTAACTGTAAAAATTTACTAATTTGAGTTGATTATTGGTTGTCAACCCTAGTAATCTTTTTACTACACAGGTTTGGTTTCCTTGTGCACCTCGAGTTGTAAGAATATATAATCTGATAATAATATGGAGACAACTTTTCTTTCTCATTGCAAACACTTTTGTAACCTATTCAATTCAAGACTAAATCTAGTTTGATAATCTCACAGAGGGGATTAGTCTGCGCCCATGTCTGGGAGCAGTTGGTCAAGCAAGGCAAGAGGAGCAGGCGGAAGGCCCGCGGCCTCTAACGTTCAAAAACGCACTGGAGAATCTGGCGGAATAGAAAAAAGTCTCAAAAAACTGGCGGTCACAATTTCCCCAGAGATACTCGCGTGGCAAGCATGATGCAACCAGTACATCAACACGCCATGCTCCCAGCCACTTTTGTTGGTGGAATTCGGAGTCTGTGTGTATCTGGACATCCAAAAAATGGCCTTGTGGAAAAATTTTGTGAAGATGTACACAAAATTTTCCCGACCGCGGTGCACATTGCACCTCACTCCATGTCGCACAGTTGGCTGGACCTAGGTTTTAAAAAAATAGCAGCAGACGAGGCTGCAGCGGTGCACGTAGTGGTCAACCTCCCCGAAGGGCAATGGGTCATCAAAACCAAATGCACCAGATGGACAAAATCAAACCAAATTTTCCTCACGTTTGACTTTTTACCTACTACGCTAAAATGTGACATTTTGGAGCAACACCTGAAAGATGGTCTCGCCGTATATATCGAAACACAATCTTTCAAAATGCAATGTTTCACGCTGATGCCACACCTGTGCACTGGTAAAGCCATCGCAGTTCTGACCCCAACTGAGGAGATCATGAAGGACCTAACCCAGATCCCGCACTCCACCTTTATTGACATTGCAGGGCATACCACCCACCCATTCCAGGTAACTGTGGACAACGCGCCCCCCATTTGCACCCACTGTGATGCATTCGGCCATAAGGCACATGCATGCCCCATCAAGGAGGGCGTCAAATTCCAAGAACACCCCTCAGCGGCCATGGCCAGCGGAGAGGCGCACTATGAACCAACTGCAAGCACCAAGGAGGCTTTCCCGTGGGGAGCACAAGGGTGCTACTTACTGGTAAAGCCCATCTCCCTGCAGGAGCGGAAGAAGGCCAAGCAGGCCCATAGGGCTGCGGCCAAGGAAGCGGCCAAGGCCACCACCACCATCCCAAATTCACAACGCCAGGAGGACATGGAGACCTTTGTGGCGGAAGCGACTCAGGAATCCATCACCCAATCAGATTGGGAGGCCCATGCTGAGCGGGCCACTCAATCTGAGGATCAATGGGGGATTCAATCTCACCCAATCGCTGCACCCAAGCCCCAGTCAAAACCGACTTGGGACCTATCCCAACTGAAATTTTTTTGCCCCACTCAACGGTGCACTGAACTTATCCGCACCACAAAAAATTCATCTGACGTTGGGAAAACAAAAAGCAAAGGCCAAAGCCAATGTGACTCTTTCCGCAAAAATTAACAAAAACCCCAATAGCGTTGCTGATAGCACCCACGCTGCTGTGAAAGCCCATGGGGACCTTGAAGAGGCTGGTGGGCCCAGGGGCCCACCCCTTGCACCTAAGGTGCGATGGGGGAAACCTTCACTCTAGGGATGCTGAATATCGCCAGACTCAAGGCCTCCCCGTCCCAGGCTAGGAAACTGAGTTTTTTACAAAACAATTTACCCGTGGATATCCTGGCCATCCAGGAGTCCCACTGTCTATGAGGTTCCGAGGAAGCTTGGAAAACAATGCTCCAATCATCCCTATCCTTTTGGTCAAAGCACTGTGGGGTGCTAATTTGGAAAAATAATTTTTTCAAATTCACATCCTCAGAAACATTCCTAAGTGGCTGAGTGCTTGTTGTCACCTTCTCGTGGGCTGACGTGCACACACAATCGTCAATATTTATGCCATAAACAGTGCACACGAGTGTCAGGAATTATTCTCGTTGGTCAAATCCCTCCTGCTACCCCCCAATTCTTTCCTAGTTGGTGACATGAACTGTTGGCTAACCTCACCAACAGACAGGTGGCTGCCCTCACCCCACGCCCCACAGGGTCACGTAGAACTATGCGTTCTAAAAGCCACCCTTGGGTTAATGGATGCGCTGCCATGACATGCCCCACTGCTCGAAAATATGATGTGTCCCCACGTCTACAACAGCCAATTAAGGTCCATGACCTGCATTGACCTTATTCTAACACCGGCGAAATTCCAACCCCACATCTCCCACTTTAACAACAACAAAAATGGAATTCTCCAACCACTGACTGGTCTCGATAACATACCACTTACCCATCATAGTTGCAAAGGCCCCACATTGGTGCAAAATCTGCCCCCTGAGCTCGCGTTGCCAGGATTTTCCATGTGGGTGGAAGAGGCAACTTTGGCAAAATTTTTTGTTGCACCGTTTTGCGCGGACCCCATTTCCACATGGGCAACTTTCAAAGAGGACACCATCTACCACTATTGCCATCTCTCCTCCAGATGCTCATGAGCCACATTGGCAGTTATATCGCGCGCACTGGCAGAATTGGCCCACTTGGAGTCCAACATTTTGGCCACAGGATATATCCCTGCATGGGGCTGGAAGTGGGTGGAGGCAGCCGCCCACCTCAACGCACTCGAAAGGCAACACAAACATCAGGTTTATGTCCAATACTGGGCCACACGCATCACTAAAGGCGACAAGTGCACCGCATACTTCTTTAAAAAATTTTTAGCACCATACCAGAGCGTGGCCTGCACACAGGTGCGAAGATCAGATAATTCCATTGCGGACACACTGGCCAAGGTGGCAATTGAAATGCAAAAATATTACTCCAAGTTATACTGAGCTGAACCAATTCTGCCAGCCAAAATGGCGGAATTTCTCAACCAAGCTCATATCCGAACCATTTTATGATACCCAGAAATAATGAATTTAATTACTCTGAACGAATTATGGACAGCCATTTGCGGTACGCCAAACTGAAAATGCCCAGGCCCAGATGGCATTCCATATGAGTTCTACAAAAAATATTCTAAATATATATCCCAACTGCTGCTAGCCTCACTCAACCAAAGCCTGTTGAAAATGCGCCTCCTACCAGGAGGATTTGAGGCCTTTACTGTAACACTCTTCAAGAAAGGGATAAGCTTGACTTAGCCAACTGGCGCCCCATTTCTCTAACAAACACAGACACCAAAATTTAACAAAAATCATAGCTAACCATTTAGGGACTGTAGCATCTGCCACCATCTCCCCAGAACAATTCGGTTTCATCCCCAGAAGGTCAATTTGGGATAACGTGCACTCTGTGGCTAATGTGTGTCAGTCCACAGCCTCTGGGGCACTTGTTTTCTTGGACCAACAAAAGCCTATGATAGAGTAAACTGGGAATACCTTAGGGCCTGCCTCCATCAATTCCGCCTACCCCCCGCTTCATAAAATGGGTGATGCTGCTCACGGAATCTGCAACAATGGCAGTGCGTGGCCCAGACTTCCTAACGGAAGTAGTCCACCCTCAAAGAGGCTTGCGACAAGGGGACCCCCTCAGCCCACTCTTATACAACTTCAGCCTTGACCCACTACTGCGAAATGTGAATGCCAACTCACTGGGGTCCATGTGCCAGGCCAAACCCCAGTCAAGATGATGGAAATTGCAGATGATTGCGTGGTGGGGGTGTCTAATAACAAAGATGCACGCGTGCTTGAAGCCCTCATCCAGGAATATTCCCGGGTAAGCAACGCGGAACTGAACGCCTCCAAAACTGAAATCATCCTCCTTGGTCAGTTTCAGAACTGCTGGGCCCCAGCAAGTAGTTCCCAACCCAGCCCATCTGCTCGCCCACGTCTACGCCTTACTAACTCAACACACACCGCTCCACTGGTGCTCCCCTTTGTGCCACGTCCTACCATAGGACCGGTGCTCCATCTGGGCGTGTGGATGGAGGCAGGCGGATATGCGTCAGCAGTAATGGAGTGCCGTATACTGGACAACGTTACAAAGCGAATCGCCTCTCTCAGAGCCCACCCTACTACCCTTACTGGCAGGGTTGTTCTTGCCAACTCTATGCTCCTATCCAAACTCTGGTTCGGAGCCCACTCCATCCCCTTCTCCTCAAGCTTCTTTAAATCCCTGTATGCTTTGCTGCAAGGATGGCTTTGGTCAGGCCGCCCTCCACCAGTACGGCTAGAGGTCATGTTTGGCCCTCATCATCAAGGTGTCATTGGCCTGCTTGACTTCAAAGCCCATGCTCCCAAGATCCTGGGCACCTGGATCGCGGCTGTCACCGCTCCTACACTCCCATCCCAACACTGGTCCCGCGCGGCCTGCTCCAAATTCTCCCGAGCCTTGGGCCTCAACAATCCATCAAAGCCCACTCTCTGATGAAATACCCTGCATCACACACATCGGCCACAGGTCCTCTAGGGACTAAAACCCACTACAAACGAATCCTACTCTCCATGCAAAGCGCAGAGTGGAGAATTCGTATTAGTGGACATACAACCCAAAGAGGCCGCCCCTCTCCTCAGTTCACACAAGAGGTACAGGGGCTACCCATCCATGATGGCGTGATCCCCATTCGACCCCAAGTCCTATCCAGGGTGAACTACCTGGACATGATGGACATCCCTTATACCACTGAGACCCAAAAGTCTATCTGGAAATACGCACACCATCCTCTGTTGCAGCCTCAAGTCCGCTCCCATGTGTGGCGCTGCCTGAAGCGGGTGTATCATACAGCTGAGCGCTCTAACGCTTTACACTCATCCTGTGTCGTGTGTGGCCAGTATGGAACGCTGTTCCACCGCCTGGAGAAGTGCCCCACCTCTAAAGTGAAATGGCGCGAAGTGCAACGTCTGCTGGGCCAGGATAAAACGCATCCCTTCAGTCTGTCAAGAGATATGTTTGCTTCATCAATGGCCTCCCCCTTCCACTCTCCCTCCGTGCTCTGGTGGTTGCAATCGCCATGTGGACTATCCACACGATTGTCTTGGATGCCATCGCTGGCTCCATCCCCACCCTCCCAGAAGCTGTCCACAGATTCTGGTCTCATTTGGTGGACCACTTTCAAGCGTGGATGTTTGGATATCTCCCACCGCGTCACTGACAGCTGGTCTCCTCCTGGTTCCCAGTCTGGTTCATCAAATCAGACCCCTTCCTCCACACGTGCTCAATAGTGGCTACGGCCCCTTCACACGTTCCCTCACCCTCCCTATAAGTGGCGTTCCCGCTGGCAACAAGAGATAGCATCGCTTCTCTGGGGTGCCCCCCTGGTATTAAGTTTATCTTTCCTGAGTCATATTCGGAAGTGTCTGTCCCATGGTCAGCTTTCCCCGCAATATATTTAGATAATATTATGGAGACTATTACCCATAGTTGAGTTAAAACTATTTTCAGGCCCAACGCTTCAGCTGGTAATTCTGATTAAATACCCAATAATTGTACTCAAAAGGATTCATTCCCTATATTACTGTCCACTCAATCTTTGTCAAGATCCTCTGATGGCAGTCTCCTTCTGCCCAACACACAGTTGGCAGCGATCCTTTAGTTGTGATTCCCTTCATCTCTAGATCCCCTCTTGGATCTCCACTCTTCTTCTAAAAGTCTACCAATTATTGCCTTTCTGCAATAATATCCTTGAGATGGAACTTCATGCTAGATCCTGATAGTCTAAATAAAACTAAAATTATAAAGAAACTAATAATGTTCTATTGTTTTAATGTATATGGGTATATGTGTGTGGTTTTATTATAGTGAATCCTAGGGAATTTATAGGGGATTCAGCCATCTAACCCTTGGTTGACACCTCTTCAATGAAATGGCAGCCGTTGCCATTGAGTCACCCTTCCTCGTCTCAGCAACAATGGTCTTCCCCATCCTGACCATGATTCCGTCTCTGGACATCCTTGAGACCTGAAATGGAAAGAGTCAGAAATGTGTCCCTAACATTTTCCTCTCAATCCAAGCAAACCAACCATAATTGGCTAGTGACCTGCTTAGGTAATGGGATCTTTTACCCATTTATGGCAGGTCACTTCACCAACCAATTGATTCGCTAGTTGCAGGCGGCATCACTCGTCTTGCAACTCACCATACATTCCCAATCAGTCAGTGATGAAACCCAACCAATCCCAATCAGTACAACTGATAGTTAATCACTATCTGATGCCCCTCTTTTGTTGGCTGCTCCACACGATGAGATATTAGGTATTCATCTGGATTTATTCCTGATGGATATGACCAGGCGAATATCCTAAAATCCCCCAAACGTAGTTCCTCCAAAATTTGGGCCAACCAATTTCTGATTCAATTCGCTTTAGGGAATTTATCCCTTAGCAACACTAGGTAATCTAGCAAGCTTAAATATGGGTAAAAATCCCAACACATCCCCCATCTTGGCTAGATTTTAGGCGAGAAAAGGACTGGGGCATGAGAAAACCACATCAGACACTTGGTTAAATACTTCATTGGTTCGAGTGGAGTACATTCATCAATACTCAATGCTGCTTGAGATGACCTTCGGCATACAGCATTCCTCCTCTTCCTCCTCGCTACCACCTACTCAGAGCGCGGTCCACATGACCTCTTGTCATGCCAGGCTGATCGATTTACTTGTGATGATATTTTTCCCAGGATCCAGTTTCCCCCATCAAGGTATATGACCCTCTGTCGTATTCATGATTCTTGGTCTGGCGTCCTTGAATTCCTGATTCTCTCCTCATCCTAGACAGGAGACTCATGCCATCGATGTTCATTTCAAAGCTTGATTAAGAATACTTATTTCTATCCACCCTTATTATTTCGCTCATAACCTCTTGGTTGTAAGTCAATCTTAATTCTTCCCTCAGAAAGCTTATTTCATTAATTTTTGAATTTAATTTCCCAAAATTGGAGCCTAATAGATTATAGGGTGCATAATGTCAACTTCTATATAAGTCTGACATCCCCACTCTAGTCCTGCTCATATGTCAAACTCAGAATCCCGTTATCAGCAACTTCTTAACAATCTTTCAGATTTGGATCTCCGCCTCTTTTAGTAGATGAGTTGAGATGCTCGACAGAACCTCTTCTATGGTCCTTCCAGGACTCATACACCTAGTCTGGTGCAAGGGGTTAGTCCTTCCATCAAATTACTGGAAATTTTATCCAATCCCTCCAAAACCAGTCATGCCATTGTTTCAAACAACTCTTGGCTGACTCTTCCCTTGCAGTCAATCCTAAGTTAGACTTTGAAACCCTTCTGGATTCAGCTCCTTTTGCTGATGCTCTAAGCATCATCATTGATGCTCCAGAGTTTATGCTGGTCACTTTAGATCATTCATTCTTGGCTGGTTCAGATTTGCTCCCTGAGTTCCTCTTCTAACTCGGACAATTCTACCAACCCACTGTGCTGGTTTCTGAGCTTTCAATCAGGAACAGCCTACATTTTAAACTCCCCTATGCTGAATTTCAGGCCCAGGTTACTGAGGAATTACATTAGCACTGAATCCCTCTGATCTGGACAACCTTTTGGATCAGGATACTGCTGCTTATGCTCTCCGCTTTGCTGACCAAGTTCTTTGAAGTTGGTCAATGAAACTCCCAGCCTCGCCTGGCTTTCATTGGTCATTCAGCTTCAGCTTCCGTGAAGCCCATAGTCATTGTTTACAAAAGCAATCCGCTCTTTATATGACTACCTCTTCTCTGGAGCTTCTCATCGCTATCTTCCGATGATGGCATTAATTGGGGCATGATTTGATAACCCCCTTGAGTATTCCTTCTTCACTACCAGATCACATGTCCAGTGTTCTTGATGAGACCCATTGGCAGGCACTCAAGACAAATCTTCTGGCGCCAGTGCCTTATTGGGATTACTTGGGGTTATTTGCCAATTGCCTCTTCCTTTATTGCGGTTTTCCTCCTCGCTCTGTTCTTTCTTGATTGGCTTCTTCCAACATATCAATTTCCCTTCCCCTAGTCACTTTCTCTCAGGGATCTTTGTCCGCTCAATAAATGTGGTTTCATGTAGGTCTTGCCCTTGCAAGTGTATAATTGCATATCAATTTTGATGGGCTATTCCTCCCTACTGCGATCCATTCTCCCTCCCCCAAGAGGCGACATAGGCAGAATCATCCCCATACTGAGGACGATCAATAAAAATAAAATTAAATAAATCAGCTTTTTCTATGAATTTAAAATCTTTTTACCGATATCTTTTATCAATCTCTTTATTTTTATTCTCTCTCTTTTTTCCATTGGACTTGACCTTGTTGCATTTCAGAGATCCATCTTTTCCCCCAAACTGGATCCTGGGCACTTAAACCTACCAGTTTTCTATGGTTCAGAGGTCCTTTTTTCGGACTTAACCTTCTAGATTGGTTCAGAGGTCCTTTTTTCAGACTTGACCTAATCATTAGGACATGACCAACTTAATGGTTCATCAGTCCTTCGGGAACTTTTTTATTTTTCTTCTTCAATCCAACGCTTTAGATACTTAGCATGGACTCGATTTACTACTCTTCCATCCAAGAGATTCTTGATGGCGTAAGCATCAGTCGCCATATTAGCGATTACTTCAGAAGGGCCTGACCATGATGCATCCAATTTGTTTCTTCATCTGAAACCATGTGTATTGCAATAGGTGACTCTTTCTCCTATTTGATATTCTTCTAATGGCGGTTGATTCTTATCATCTGTAAATTTTGCTCGTATCCTTTTCTTCAAGGTTGTATCAAATGCTTGCAATTGCATATCAATCAGGATACTTGTCAGTCATTTTAGGTATTGTTTGGTACTCATCCCCAACATAGGTTCTATTACCAAATACATTATTGGTGGCAACGCGGCTTCCTCCCATAAAGTAATTCAAACAGTGTCTTTCCCATTGCTGTATGATGACTGATGTTGTAGGTGAACATTAACAAACTCAGGTGTGTTCCCACGCAGAAGTTCTCCCTGCTACTAGCTTCCTCAGCATCACGGCCAGCGTCCCATTGATCCTTTCTACCAGTCTGTTTGTCTCTGGTTGTATGGTACTGACATGACTCCCCGGATCCCCATTACTTCATTTAGCATCAGGATCACATGAGATGTGAAGCTGGTCCCATTATCACTCAGTATAACTTGTGGACATGTTTGCTGGTATACTACATGATCCAGGATGAATCTTGCAGTACTGGTAACGTCAACTCTAGTTAGGGCTTTCATTTCAACCCATCTCATTAGATGGTCGATGGCTACTATGATGTACTTCACTCCTCCTGTGCTCATCACCAGCGGTCCCTTCAAATCAATGGACACTGCGTGCCATACAAATCCAGGTCGGACCAGTTGGTATCCAGTCATATTATTATGTGGCTTGTGCATCTGACACTCCACGCAACAAGCCAGATGATCTGCGACATTATAGTTGATTGATCACCTGTAATAATACTGGAAAATATGGTTGATTGTTTTCCTCAGGCCTCCATACCTGATAACCTTGTGAGATGCTTGTACTATTGCTGCTCCTTATGACAGTTTCAGGAATAATAACTTCTTCCCATTGATTATCTTGAATACTTGTTCATCCATAATCTCGGTGTTTTCTATCACTTTTTGAAGCGCACCTTGAATTTCTTGAGGCTTGTCCTCAATTCTTTCTTCAACCATTCTCTGGAATAGCTCATCCGCCTGCAGATATACCAACTGGACCATTGGTAACCGCGATAAGCCATCCGCATTCTGGTTAGAAGCCCCCGCTTGGTGGACTATCTCATAATTGTAAGCCTGAAGCTTAAGTGCCCATTGGGCCAGTTGTCCTTCAGGTTCCCATAAATTGTGCAGCCAATGCAGCAAAGAGTGGTCCGTCACCACCTAAATTGCATTCCATGGACATACACCCAAAGCTGCTTACAGGCGTAAATGACCGCAAGGCATTCACACTCAGTCACGGTGTAATTCCTCTCAGTGGCTGAGAGTGTCAAGCTCACATACACCACCATATGTTTGTCCCCAAGTTCATCTACTTGGCTCAGTGCAGCGCCAATTGCTGTCAACGAAGCATCAGTTTGAATGATAAACTCCCAATTATAATTTGGATATTTCAATCTTGGCGAATTTATCAAAAAACTGGCGTTATTCATCAAAGGAGTCCTGGGCCTCTTCATTCCATATGATTCCTTTTTTTGGATCCTTTAATAAATGAAACAAAGGATCGGCTATTTGGGCGAAGTCCCAAATAAATCTTCTGTAGTATCCGACCATCCCAAGTAATACTTGGATGTCTCAGACATTCTTTGGCACAGCCATGCGCTCAATAGCTGCTATCTTCCGGTTTGCAGCTGCAATCCATTTGCATTAATCACAAATCTCAAGTATTCAAGCTCCTTCTTCAAGAAGTGGTACTGCTGTGGCTTGATCTTCAGGTTAGCCGTGGACAGTTACTCAAAAACTTCCTCCAAGTGGTGCAGATGATCAGTAAAGGTTCTACTGAACACATTGATATCGTCCAGATACTAGGACACACAACAACTTCAGGTCACTCAATATCGCGTCCATGGCCCTCTGAAACATCGCGGGCGCATTACAAAGACCCTGGGGCATCCTAGTTGGCTGGTATAACCCCTATGCGGTGATAAACGCACATTTTCTTGGCTTTCTTCTGGCAAATTGATCTGCCAGTATCCTGAGATTAGGTCCATCGTGGAGATGTACTTTGCTTCTCCTAATTGATCCAGCGCATTGTTAATCCTTGGTAGGGGATAAAAATCCTTCTTCATAATTTTATTCAGTCTTTGATAGTCAATCACTACCCAATTTGATCCATTCTTTTCTTTACAATCAGAATCAGGCTTGCTTAGGGACTTGACGATGGAACTAGAAGCCCATGCTTTACTAGTTTACTGATCTCATCTTCCACTACCGCTTCAGTGGCTTTCAGTTTTTGGATCAGTCTCATTCTTATTGGTAGCTTTTCCCCCAGTGTCAACCTTGCGAATTACACCTTGTGAACATCCCAAATTGTGGTCGCTCTAAGCAAATACTTCCTGATATCTCTTGAATAATTTGAGCACATCTTCCTTCTGCTCTTCCAGCAGATCTGAAAGTTGCTCTCAATCAACCAATAGGCTGATGCTTTCGGCTTCTCTGGCTGGTAATCCCATCTCATCAAGAGTAACAAAATCATGGAATCTTCTCACTTTGGCCGCAGGGATCAGATGAATAAACGCGATGATTATATTCCTCTTGATCTTCATCAGTTTTTCGCTTAAATTCACCAAGAGAACTCGTATTTCTCCATGGCCCAGCATGATTATCCCAGGAGCCACCCATGGCTCCACTCTGGACTTCTACCAGGGGCTTCCAATCTCTCCATACAACAGCTCCAGTTTCTAAAGTCAACTTGCATCAACTATCATCCGTGATCCAGCCAATATGGTTTTCTCCTTCTTTATCCTCAAGGGAATTCCCCAGTTTTCTAGGATTTCCACCGACATCTCCCATCGCTTCCTACAAATTAATTGGTACAGAATCAGTACAATGACGTCATTGTATATCAGATTAATAAAGTTATTTCTCTAGTTCAACGGAACTTCATTGTTCTTCTGGTATACCTAATAGTAACGTCTGACCCAGGAAGGACAATGTATTATCCTCAAAGTTACATTTAACTCCGTGCTTCTGTAGAAACTCCATTCTGATCAGGATATTGTAGTTTTGGTTTGCTAAAACCATCGCTGGCGCAGATGCCACCAATGACCCAAATCGTAGTGGCAGCGCACTATATGCTCCACAGGAAACAGTTGTGTTCAGCCCAGCTGTTCTGCATTCTCTCTTGAGTTCCAAGTCTGGAGAGATCTTCATCTTCTTCACCAGCTTGGTTGACACATTATTGATGAGCGCTCCGCTGTTGACTATCACCTGCACTCTCACTTGATTCACCTAAATATCTATATATGTACACTCAGAGCATTGTAATAGAGTATTTACTGTGTGAATGGCGGCATGATTAACAAAATAGGGTGTGAATGATCTGCACCGATAATGCAGGAAATGATTCCTTAATCATGACAAGGGGAATCGACAGATTAACCTCATCTAAGTGAACATCAGTTAACTCATCAGGATTCTTGGCAGTCTTAATCTTCTCCACCAGTTGTCAGGCGTACAGCCGGGCAACTTCCTGAACTATCTCAGGGTTAATCTTCTTCACCCCAGCTCTGGTCACAGCTTTTAAATCCATGTTGACCACTTGATATAGTTGATCCTGCTCATTGTCTACAAACAGATCACTAATATCTATTTCTTTGTTCATGATATCGGGAGGAACAGGTTTCTCCACCGCTCTAGACTGTTCCTTATCTAGTCAGCGGGACCTTTTCCTAAATATTTGGCTACTGCTGTCTCTTTAGCCTGGCCCACGTTAATTTGATCCTTTGGCCGTTTGCAGTGAGCAGCGAAATGCCCTTTCCCAGCCACACTGGAAGCAGACCTTTTCTTTCTTATTTAACCGTTTGAAATCTTTGGGCTTATTTCTCAGCACAGTTCAGTGAAAAGTCTCCTTTGCTCCTTCACTTCCCTTCGTTGGATTCAGATTTTGGACCAGATTAGACCTTGCTTCTTCTTTTGGGGGAATCAAACGTCACTCCCAGAATCTTCAGGTTATCTACCATTTGTGAGGTAGTTAATTCAGTTGTGAATACAGTAGACATCATTCAATGCAAATCATGATAGGGCCAAAGGGCCGCTTTCAAAGCAATTATTGCATCAAAGTCATCTAACACCCTCGCTTCATCCAGGATCCACGACTCCTGGTAAAATTGATCTGCAAAGCTTGCAAGAGACTCATTTTTACAGAATTGAATTCCCATAAATTCTTGCTTGCGTTTTGACATATGGGTTAAACTCCCAAACTCCTTCATTATGGCTGCTTTAGCCTCAGCATAGGACCAGCAGTCCCCTCCAAGTGGGGTAACACTAGGTTCTGGCAGTCTGTGTGCAAACAGTTCATAACCATCAACGCCTTCTGACAATCACTGTATCCATTTATGGTCATGAAAAATTGTTGGAAAAATGCTGGGGTGTTATCCCGACGGAATGTGGGCAATTTAGGTGTTGCTCTGAATTCCTCCAAGTCATTTCAGACCAATTCTCTTGGTTTGGCTACTCGGCTCACTTGTAGAAAGACTTCTGGCATCATCTCTGAAATAGCATTAAATGCGGGTGGCATATTTCTTGGCATATTCCGCTTCCCAAGTATTATTTGAGGACATCCCTCCTTGGCATCAATGGCCATATAAGGCTCACATGCACATCTGTAGGCTTTCAAATCCTCTATTTCTTTCATCAACTTCTCAATGTCCACACCAGACTTTCTCAAATGAGCGTGATCCGCTTCACGTTCCATTTTCAGGAATAGAACCTCTCAAATGAGGTCTCCTTATTTCCTCTTCAACGAGTTTACTTTGTCAAGTAACTAATTCCTGAAGTTGGCTACATTTTAACTCCTTCCTCCACCTTGGTTACTTGATCTTCCAAGGCTGCGAACTCCTGATGGTCTGCTGACTTTAAGGCAATATGATTCACCGTGGCGATCTTAGCCCACAGATTGTGCATCTCTTCTTTCTACGACATTATTTATAAATTCTTTTACTCAACTACCCCTGTAGTGAGCACCAACTTGAAAAATTTACCAAGTTGGGTTGATTATCAGTTGTAAATCCTGGTAATCTTTTTACTTCACAGGTTCAGTTTCCTTGTGCACCTCACATTGTAAGAATATATAATATGATAATATTATGGAGACTATTATCCATAGTTGAGTTAAAACTATTTTCAGGCCCAACGCTTCACTTGTATTTCTGATTAAATACCCAATTGTTCTACTCGTAGGGATTCATTCCCTATATTACTGTCCACTCGATATTTGTCAAGATTCTCTGATGGCAGTCTCCTTATTCCCAACACACAATTGGCAGCGATCCCTTAGTTGTGATTCCCTTCATCTCTAGATCCCCGCTTGGATCTCTACTCTTCTTCTAAGAGTCTACCAATTTTTTCCTTTCTGCAATAATATCCTTGAGATGGAACTTCACGCAAAATGCTAATAGTCTAACTATAACCAAATCTACAATATAACTAATAATGTTTTAATTTATTAATGTATATGGGTATATGTGTGTGTGTTTTATTATAGCGAATCCTAGGGAATTTATAGGGGATTCAGCCATCTAACCCTTGGTTGACACCTTTTCAATGAAATGGCAGCCGTTGCCATTGAATCACCCTTCTTCGTCTCAGCAACAATGGTCTTCCCCATCCTGACTAGGATTCCGTCATTGGACATCCTCAAGACCTGAAATGGAAAGAGTCAGAAATGTGTCCCTAACATTTTCCTCTCAACCCAAGCAAACCAACCATAATTGGCTAGCGACCTGCTTAGGTAATGGGACTTTTTACCCATTATGGCAGTTCACTTCACCAACCAATCAACTCTCTAGTTGCAGGCGGCATCACTCGCCTTGCAACTCACCATACATTCCCAATCAGTCAGTGATGAAACCTGACCAACCCCAATCAGTATACCTGTTAGTTAATCACTATCATATGCCCCTTTTTCGTCAGCTGCTCCGCCCGATGAGATATGAGGTATTCATCTGGATTGATTCCTGACATATATGACCAGGCGAATATCCTTAAATTCCCCAAATGTAGTTCCTCTAAAAACAGGTCAACCAATTTTTGATTCACTTTTCTTTAGGAAATTTTTCCCTTAGCGACACCAGGTAATCTTGCAAGCTTGGAATATGGGCAAAAATCCCAACACCATCCCAATAAAACGGATCCTTAATCCACTAAATAGTTTTCTTGGCCCCTCCATGACCTAGAGTGGAGTGTGCTTCTAGGATAGCAGGCACAAGGTTTGAGGGCCAAAGGTAAGGCAGCCATCTTGCTCCCACTTGCTTATACAATTTCCCATTCTACACTTTGGTGTTACAGGATTGTTGAGCTAACATTTTCTGCACAGACTCATCATCTTCCCAGTCATTGGTGGTCATCAAAAATCATGTAGCCTTTCCGCTTCACTATTATACAAGTTAAGGACTGATACCAGGTCAACCCATCAACACTCATATGATGGGTTCCAGCATGAAGTTTGATCTTCATGTCATAAGGCTGGAGCTTTAGAGCCCAGTGAGTTAACAGGCCTGTATGGTATTTTATGTTCTGTAACCATTTTAGAGACGCGTAGTCAGTAACCACAGTGAAAATAGTTCAATATAGGAAAGGGCGGTAGTGCTTTATAGCTAACAAAACAGCGAGACACTACTTCTCAGTTACACTGTAGTTACGCTCAGCTTTTGACAGCATCTTAATAAAGTAGGACACAGTACTATCTAAACCGTTTTCATCCAATTGGCCTAGGATGGCCCCAACGGCATAGTCCGAAGCATCAATGATTAATATGAAGGGTTTATTACAATCTGGGTGCCATAGGATAGGGCTCTGTTTCAGAAGTTGCTTCAGCGTTTCAAAAGCAGCCTTATATTCTGCACCCCACTGAAAAGGAGTGTTCTTGGTCAATAGGCAAACAAGAGACTCGCTGAGTTGGGCAAACTTAGGGATGAACTGATGGTAATATTCCATCATCCCTAGAAATAACTGAATATCCCTTAAATTTTTAGGGGGAGGCATTTTTTAAATCGCTTCAACCCTATCATGGATTGGTTGAATTCCTTATTGGAAAGTTGAATTTCCAAAGAAACCCAGTTTCTTTTGTAAAAAATTACACTTTCTAGACTTTTCTCTCTCGTTGAAATCACTTTTGCAGCTTATTCAATTCAAATCTGAATCTAGTTTGATAATCTCACAGAGGAGATTAGTCTGCACCCATGTCAGGGAGCAATTGGGCAAGTAAGGTAAGAGGCACAGGTGGTAGGCCCGCGACCTCAAATGTGCGAAAACGTCCCAGAGAAACCAGCGGAATAGAAAAAAATAAAAAACTGGCAGTCACTATTTAACAAGAAATCCTCGCATGGCAGGCGTGATGCAACCAGTACATCAACACGCCACACTCTCAACCATTCTCATTGGTGGAATATGGAGTCTGGGGACTTTTCTTTCTCGTTGCAAACACTTTTGCAACCTATTCAATTCAAGACTAAATCTAGTTTGATAATCTCACAGAGGAGATTAGTCTGCGCCCATGTCTGGGAGCAGTTGGGAAATTAAGGCAAGAGGGGCAGGCGGAAGGCCCGCGGCCTCCAACGTTCAAAAACGCCCCAGAGAATCTGGCGGAATAGAAAAAAGTCTCAAAAAACTGGCGGTCACAATTTCCCCGGAGATACTCGCATGGCAAGCACGATGCAACCAGTACATCAACACGCCACACTCCCAGCCACTTTTGTCGGTGGAATTCGGAGTCCATGTGTATCTGAACATCCAAAAAACGGCCTTATGGGAAAAATTTTATGAAGATGTACACAAAATTTTCCCAACCGTGGTGTACGTTGCACCTCACTCCATGTTGCGCGGTTGGCTGGACCTAGGTTTTGAAAGCAAAATAGCAGCAGATGAGGCTGCAGCAGTGCGCATAGTGATCAAACTCCCTGAAGGGCAATGGGTCATCGAAACCAAATGCACCAGATGGACAAAATTAAACCAAATTTTCCTCACGTTTGACTTTTTACCTACTACATAAAAATGTGACATTTTGGAGCAACACCTGAAAGATGGTCTCGCCGTATATGGCGAAACACAATCTTTCAAAATGCAATGTTTCACGCTGATGCCACACCTGTGCACTGGTAAAGCCATCGCAGTTCTGACCCCAACTGAGGAGATCATGAAGGACCTAACCCAGATCCCGCACTCCACCTTTATTGACATCACAGGGCATACCACCCACCCATTCTGGGTAAATGTGGACAGCGCGCCCCCCATTTGCACCCACTGTGATGCGTTTGGCCATAAGGCGCACACATGCCCCATCAAGGAGGGCATCACATTCCAAGAGCACCCCATGGCGGCCATGGCCAGCAGAGAGGTGTACTACGAACCAACTGCAAGCACCAAGGAGGCTTTCCCGTGGGGAGCACAAGGCTGCTACCTATTGGTAAAGCCCATCTCCCTGCAGGAGCGGAAGAAGGCCAAGCAGGCCCATAGGGCTGCGGCCAAGGAAGCGGCCAAGGCCACCACCACCATCCCACACTCACAACGCCAGGAGGACATGGAGACCTTTGTGGTGGAAGCGACTCAGGAATCCATCACCCAATCAGATTGGGAGGCCCATGCAGAGCGGGCCACTCTATCCAAGGATCCAATGGGAGATTCAATCTCACCCAATCGTTCACCTAAGCTCCAGTCGAAACTGACTTGGGACCTATCCCAACTGAAAAAAATTTTATTGACCTGCTCGACGGTGCACCAAACTTATCTGCACCACAAAAAATTTGTCCGACATCGGGAAAATAAAAAGTGAAGTCCAAAGCCAACGCGACTCTTTCCACAAAAATTAACAAAAACCCCTATAGCATTGCTGCTAACACCCACGCTGCTGTGAAAGCCTGTGGGGACCTTGAAGAGGCTGGTGGGCCCAGGGGCCCACCCCTTGCACCTAAGGTGCGATGGGGGAAACCTTCACTCTAGGGATGCTGAATATCGCCAGACTCAAGGCCTCCCCGTCCCAGGCTAGACAAACTGAGTTTTTACAACACAATTTACCTGTGGATATCCTGGCCATCCAGGAGTCCCACTGTCCACGATGTTCAAGGAAGCTTGGAAAATAATGCTCCTCCCATCCCTATCCTTTTGGTCAAAGCACTGTGGGGTGCTAATTCAGAAAAATAATTTTTTCAAATTCACGTCTTCAAAAACATTCCTATATGGCTGAGTGCTCATTGTCACCTTATCATGGGCTGATGTTGCACATGCAATCGTCAACATCTATGCCCCAAACAGTGCACACGAGCGTTGGGAATTCTTCTCGTTGGTCAAATCCCTCCCGCTACCCCCCAATTCTTTCCTAGTTGGCGACATGAACTGTTGGCTAACCTCACCAATGGACCGGTGGCCTCCCTCACCCCACGCCCCACAGGGTCACGTAGAACTACGCGTTCTAAAAGCCACCCTTGGGTTAATGGATGTGCTGCTGTGACATGCCCCACTGCTCAAAAACATGACGCATCCCCACATCCACAATGGCAATTAAGGTTCATGACCCGCATCGACCTTATTCAAATGCCAGCGAAAATCCAACCCCACATCTCCTACTTCAAAACAACGAAAATGGAATTCTCTGACCACCAACTGGTATTGATAACCTACCACTTACCCATCACAGTTGCAAAGGCCCCACATTGGTGCAAAATCTGCCCCCTGAGCTCACGTCACCAGGATTTTCCACGTGGGTGGAAGAGGCAACTTTGGCAAAATCATTTGTTGCACCATTTTGCGTGGACCCCATTTCCACATGGGCAACTTTCAAAGAGGACACCATCCGTTACTATCGCCATTCTCCTCCAGATGCTCACAAGCCACATCAGCGGCTATCTCACGCGCTCTGGCAGAATTGGCCCACTTGGAGTCCAACATTCCAGCCACAGGATACAGCCCTACATGGGGCTGGAAGTGGGTGGAGGCAGCTGCCAACCTCAACGCACTCAAAAGGCAACACAAACATTGGGTTTGTGTCCAATAAAGGGCCATAACATCACTAAAGGCGACAAGTGTACTGCATACTTCTTTAAAAAAATTTCGCACCATGCCAGAGCGTGGCCTGCAAACAGGTGTGAATATCGGATAATTCCATTGCGGACACACCGGCTGAAGTGGCAATTGAAATGCAAAAATATTACTCTGAGTTATACCAAGCTGAACCAATTCAGCCAGCCAAAATGGCAGAATTTCTCGACTGAACTCATATCTGCACCAATTTCCAATACCCAGAAATAATAAATTTAATTACTCCGAATGAATTATGGACAGCCATTCACGGTGCGCCAAACCAAAAATGCCCAGGCCCAGATGGCATTCCATATGAGTTCTACAAAAAATATTTCAAATATATATCCCCATTGCTGCTAGCCTCACTTAACCAAAGCCTGTTGGAAACGCGCCTCCTACCAGGAGGACATGAGGCCTTTACTGTCACACTCTTCAAGAAAGGGGATAAGCTTGACTTAGCCAACTGGCGCTCCATTTCTCTAACAAACACAGACACCAAAATTTTAACAAAAATCATGGCTAACCGTTTAGGGGCTGTTGCATCTGCCACCATCTCCTCAGAACAATTCGGTTTAATCCCCAGAATGTCGATTTGGGACAACGTGCACTCTGTAGCTAATGTATGTCAGTCCACAGCCTCTGGGGCACTTGTATTCTTGGACCAAAAAAAGGCCTATGATAGAGTAAACTGAGAATACCTTAGGGCCTGCCTCCATCAATTCCGCCTACCCCCCGCTTCATAAACTGGGTGATGCTGCTCACGGAATCTGCAACAATGGCAGTGCGTGGCCCAGGCTTCCTAACGGAAGTAGTCCGCCCTCAAAGGGGCTTGCGACAAGGGGACCCCCTCAGCCCACTCTTATACAACTTCAGCCTTGACCCACTACTGCAAAATGTGAATGCCAACTCACTGGGGTCCATGTGCCAGGCCAAACCCCAGTCAAGATGATGGCATTTGCAGATGATTGCGTGGTGGGGGTGTCTAATAACAAAGATGCACGCGTGCTTGAAGCCCTCATCCAGGAATATTCCCGGGTAAGCAACGCGGAACTGAACGCCTCCAAAACTGAAATCATCCTCCTTGGTTGGTTTCAGAACTGCTGGGCCCCAGCAAGTAGTTCCCAACCCGGCCCATCTGCTCGCCTACGTCCACGCCTTACTAACTCAAAACACACCGCTCCACTGGTGCTCCCCTTCGTGCCACGTCCTACCATAGGACCGGTGTGCCATCTGGGCGTGTGGATGGATGCAGGCAGATATGCATCAGCAGTAATGGAGTGCCATATACTGGACAACGTGACGAAGCGAATCGCCTCTCTCAGAGCCCACCCTACTACCCTTACTGGCAGGGTTGTTCTTGCCAACTCTATGCTCCTATTCAAAGTCTGGTTCGGAGCCCATGCCATTCCCTTCTCCCCAAGCTTCTTCAAATCCCTGTATGCTTTGCTGCAAGGATGGCTTTGGTCAGGCCGCCCTCCACCAGTATGGCTAGAGGTCATGTTTGGCCCTCATCATCAAGGTGGCATGGGCCTGCTTGACTTCAAAGCCCATGCTGCCAAGATCCTGGGCACCTAGATCGCGGCTGTCACCGCTCCTACACTCCCATCCCAACACTGGTCCCGCGCGGCCTGCTCCAACTTCTCCCGAGCCTTGGGCCTCAACAATCCATCAAACCCCCACTCTCTGATAAAATACCTCGCATCACACACATCGGCCACAGGTCCTCACGGGACTAAAACCCACTACAAACGAATCCTACTCTCCATGCGAAGCGCAGAGTGGAGAATTTGTATTAGTGGACATACAACCCGAAGAGGCCGCCCCTCTCCTCAGTTCACACAAGAGGTACAGGGGCTACCCATCCATGATGGCGTGATCCCCATTCGACCACATGTCCTATCCAGGGTGGACTACCTTAACATGATGGATATCCCTTATTCCACTGAGACCCAAAAGACTATCTGGAAATACGCACACCATCCTCTGTTGCAGCCTCAAGTCCGCTCCCATTTGTGGCGCTGCCTGAGGCGGGTGTATAGTACAGCTGAGCGCTCTAACGCTTTACACTCATCCTGTGTCGTGTGTGGCCAGTATGGAACGCTGTTCCACCACCTGGAGAAGTGCTCCACCTCTAAAGTGATATGGAGCGAAGTCCAACGTCTACTGGGCCAGGATCAAACGCATCCCTTCAGTCTGTCAAGAGATATGTTTGCTTCATCAATGGCCTCCCCCTTCCACCCTCCCTCCATGCTCTGGTGGTTGCAATCGCCATGTGGACTATCCACACGATTGTTTTGGATGCCATCGCTTGCTCCATCCCCACCCTCCCAGAAGCTGTCCACATATTCCGGTCTCATTTGGTGGACCACTTTCAAGCGTAGATGTTTGGATACCTCCCACCGCATCGCTGACAGCTGGTCTCCTCCTGGTTCCCAGTCTGGTTCATCAAATCAGACCCCTTCCTCCACACGTGCTTAATAGTTGCTACGGCCCCTTCACACGTTCCCTCCCCCTCCCATAAGTGGCGTTCCCGCTGGCAACAAGAGATAGCATCGCTTCTCTGGGGTGCCTCCCCTGGTACTAAGTTTATCTTTCCTGAGTCATATTCGGAAGTGTCCGTCCCATGGTCAGCCTTCCCCACAATAAATTTAAATATGGAGTCTGGGTGTTTCTGGATAACCAACAAACAGCTTTATTGGAAAAATTTATGGGGATGTGCACACTTTTTTCCCAACCGTGGTGTACGTCACACCTCACTCCATGTCATGTAGTTGGCTGGACCTCAGTTTCAAAAACAAGGAGGCAGCAGTTGAAGCTGCTGTGGTGCGTGTAGTGATCAACCTCCCTGAAGGGCAACGGGTCATCAAAACCAAATGCACCAGATGGACAAAATCCAACCAAATTTTCCTCACATTTGACTTTTCGCTGACTACAGTCAAGTGTGCCATTCTGGAGCAGCACCTGAAAAATGGTCTCACTGTATATGGTGAAATACAATCCTTTGAGATGCAATGCTTTATGCTGATGCCACACCTGTGCTCCAGAGAAATCCATTGCAGTTCTGACTCCAACTGAGGAGATCGCGAAGGACCTAACCCAGATCCCGCACTCCACTTTTATTAATATTGAAGGGCATACCACCCACCCTTTCCAGGTAACCGTAGACAGCGCACCCCCCATCTGAACCCACTGTGACGCGTTCAGCCACAAGACACATGCATGCCCCACCAAGGAGGGCATCACATTCCAAGAGCACTCCTTGGCGGCCATTACCAGTGGAGATGCGCACTACAAACCAACCAAAGCACCAAAGAGGCTTTCCCTTAGGGAGCACAAGGCTGCTACTTAATAGTAAAGCTTATCTCCACTCAAGAGCGAAAGAAGGCCAAACAGGCCTGCAGGGCCGCAGCCAAGAAAGTGGCCAAAGTCGCCTCCGCTATCCCACATTTTCAACACCAGGAGGACATCAAAACCTTCACGGCGGAAGCAACTTGGGAATCCCTCAACCAATCAGATTGGGAAGCCCATGCTGATTGGGCCACCCAATATGAGGATCCAATAGATGACTCAATCTCACCTGACCTTTGCAACTAAGCCCCAATTGAAACCAACTTGGTTTCCAACCTGCCTGAAAAAATTTTTTTGACCCAAATGTTGGTGCGCCAAACTCATCTGCACCACAAAAAATTCATTCAACGTCAAAGAAACAAAAAGTGAAGGCAAAAGCCAACGCTAACCTATCTGCTAAAATTAACAGAACTACTGATATTGTTGCTGAAAACACCTGTGCTGCTGTGAAGGCCCGCGGGGATCTAGATGAGGCTGGTGGGCCCGGGTGCCCATCCCCTTGCACCTAAGGTGCATGGGGGAAGCCTTCACTTTAGGGACGTTGAATATCGCTGGACTCAAGGCCTCACCGTCCCAGGCTAGGAAACTGAGTTTTTTACAAAAAAATTTACCCGTGGACATCCTGGTCATCTAGGAGTCCCACTGTCCACGAGGTTCTGAGGACACTTGGAAAACCATGCTCCTCCCTTCCCTATCCTTCTGGTTGGAGCACTGTGGGGTGCTAGTTTGGAAAAACAAATTTTTTAAATTTTTTATCATCAGAATCCTTCCTCAATGGCTGAGTCTTCATTGTTACATTCTCGTGGGCTGAAGTGGCGCATGCTATTGTTAACATTTATGCCCCAACCTGTGCATGAGAGCATCAGGAATTTTTCTCATTGGTCAAATCCCTTCCATTACCCCCTGACCCTTTCATAGTTGGTGACAAGAACTGTTGGCTAGACTCACCCACAGACCGTTGGCCTTCCTCATCCCACGCCCCCAGGGTCACATAGAACTTTGCGTCTTAAAGGCCACCCTTGGGTTAATAGATGCGCTGTCACGGAAAGCTTCACTGCTCAAAAACATGACGCGCCCCCACATCCATAATGGCCAATTAAGGTCCATGACCCGCATAGACCTTATCCTCACGCTGGCAAAATTTTGACCTCACATTTCCCACTTCCAAACAACAAAAACCAAATTCTCTGACCACCAGCAGGTCTTGATAATCTTCCACTTACCTATCACAGTGGTAAAGCCCCACATTGGTGCAAACTCCGCCCACCCAAACTTGCGTCGCCAGGATTTTCCACTTGAGTGGAATAAGCAACTTTGACAAAATAGTATATTACACCATTTTGCACGGACCCCATTTCCACATGGTCAGCCTTCAAAGAGGATATCATCCGCCACACTTGACACCTCTCCTCCTGACGCTCACAAGCTACATCAGCCGTCATCTCGCGCGCTCTGGCAAAGTTGGCACACCTGGAATCCAATATCCCAGCCACAGGCTATAGCCCTGCTTGGGGCTGGAAGTGGGCAGAAGCAGCCGCCCTCCTCAACGGCTCAAAAGGCAACACAAACATCAGGTTTGTGTTCAGTACAGGGCCAAACACATTACAGAGTGTGACACATGTACCACATATTTTTAAAAAAAAATTTACACCGCGCCAGAGCGTGGCCTGCACACAGGTGCTGAGATCGGATGATTCTGTCATGGATACGCCATCCAAAGTGGCAATCAAAATACAAAAGTATTACTCTGAGTTATACCAATCTGATCCAATTCAGCTGGCCAAAGTGGCGAAATTTCTCAACAGCACTCACATCTGAACCGTTTCCCAATACCCAGAATTAATGAATTTGATTACTCCGAATGAACTCTGGTCATCCAACCACGGTGCACCAATTTGGAGTTGCCCAGCCCCAGATGGCATTCCATATGAATTCTATAAAAAGTACTTCAAATATATATCCCCACTGCTGCTTGCCTCCCTTGACCAGAGCCTTCTGGATACGCGCCTTCTACCAGGAGGGCAAGAGGCCTTGACCGTCACAATCTTCAAGAAAGGGGATAAGCTAGACTAGCCAACTGGCGCCCCATTTCTTTAACTAACGTGGATACAAAAATTTTAACTAAAATTATGGCTAACCGTTTAGGGATTTTAGCATCTGCCACCATCTCCCCAAATAATTCAGTTTCATACCCAGAAGGTCAATTTGACAACGTGCACTCTGTGGTTAACGCATGCCAGTCCACAGCCTCTGGGGCACTTGTATTTTTGGACCAACAGAGGGCCTATTATAGAGTAAACTGGGTATACCTCAGGGCCTGCCTCCATCAGTTCCGCTTTCCCCCTCGCTTCATCAACTGGGTAATGCTGCTCACGGAATCTGCAACAATGGCAGTGTGTGGCCCTGGCTTCCTAACGGAAGTATTCCGCCCTCAAAGGGGCTTACGCCAAGGGGACCCCTTAGCCCAATCTTATACAACTTCACCCATGAACCACTACTTTGAAACGTGAATGCCCACCTCACTGGGGTCCATGTACCAGGCCAAGCCCCAGTTAAGATGATGGCGTTTGCGATGACTGTGTGGTTGGGGTGTCCAATATTAAAGACGCACGCGCGCTTGAAGCTCTCATCCAGGAATATTCCCGGGTAAGTAATGCTGCACTGAACGCTTCCAAAACGGAATCATCCTCCTTGGTCAGTAGTAATCCTGCTGGGCCCCAGCGACCAGTGCTCAGCCCATCCCATCCGCTCGCACTGTGCTCACCTTCCCTGCTCACCCCACACCGCCCCACTTGTGCTCCCCTTCATGCCACGCCCTACCATAGGGCCTGTCCGCCATCTGGGCGTGTGGGTGATGGCAGGCGGGTATGCCTCAGCGTTAATGGAAAGTCATATTCTAGACAATGTTACGAAGCGCATCGCCTCCCTCAGAGCCCACGCCATCGCCATCTATTCAGGTTTTTTCAAATCTATTTATGCCCTCCTGCAAGGGTGGCTTTGGTCAGGCTGCCCACCTCCAGTGCGGCTTGAGGTCATTTTTGGACCTCGTCGTCATGGTGGCATGGGATTGCTCGACTTTAAAGCCCATGCTGCCAAGATCCTGGGCACCTGGATTGCGGCTGTCACAGCCCCTACGCTCCCCTCCCAACACTGGTCCCGCATAGCCCACTCCAACTTCTCCCGCGCCCTGGGCCTTAACAATCCATTAAACCCTCACTCCTTGATGAAGTATCTAGCTTCCCACCCATTGGCCTCAGGTCCTCACGGTACTAAAACCCACTACAAATGAATCCTCCTCTCCATGCGGAGCAATGAGTGGAGAATTCGTATTAGTGGACACAGCACAGAGAGGCCGCCCCTCTCCTCAGTTCACTCAGGAGGTACAGGGGATACCCATTCAAGATAGCTTGATCCGCACATGGCCCCATGGCATATCAAGGGTGGACTACCTGGACATGATGGACATCCTTTATTCCATTGAGACCCAGAAGACTATTTGGAAATACGCACACCACCCTCTGTTGCAGCCTCAAATCCGTTCACATGTGTGGCGCTGCCTGAGGTGGGTGTACCATACAGCTGAGCGCTCTAACGCTTTACACTCATCCTGCATCGTGTGTGGCCAGAATGGAACGCTGTTCCACCGCCTGGAGAAGTTCCCTACCTCTAAAGTGATATGGCGCGAAGTTCTATGTCTACTTGGCCAGGATCAAACACATCCCTTCAGTCTGTCAAGAGATATGTTTGTTTTATCCATGGTATCTTCCCTTCCACCCTCCCTCCATGCTCTGATGGTCACAATCGCCATGTGGACTATCCACACGATTGTCTTGGATGCCATCGCAGGCTCCGCCCCCACCCTCCCAGAAGCTGTCCACAGATTCCGGTCCCATTTGGTGGACCACTTTCAGGCATGGATGTTTGGGTACCTCCAACTGCATCACCAACAGCTGGTCTCCTCCTGGTTCCCAGTTTGATATATCAAATTGGACCCTTTTTCCACACGTGTTCAATTGTGGTTATGGCCCCTTCACACGTTCCCTCCCCCTCCCCATAGTGACATTCTCGCTGGCAAGAAGAGATAGCATCGCTTCTCTGGAGTGCCTTCCCTGTTACTAAGTTCCGTTTCTTCCAGGTCAACATTCGGAAGTGTCCATCCCCTGGTCAGCCTTCCTCGCAATAAACTTAAATTTTAAATTTAATTACACTTTCTAGGGCTTTAACTTAATATTAGACGTGCGTAGCTGTTGAAACACCTCCTTCAGGTGTTCAAGCTGTTCATTAGGAAAGTTTTTGAATTACTTTGATGTCAGTGAGTAGAAGATGACGCAACTTAATTTTAATTCCTGCATGATATGTTCCATTGCACGCTGGAAAGTTGCAGGTGCGTTGCACAACCCTTGAGGTAATTGGGTTGGTTGGAAGCGACACTCACTAGAAATGAGAACACATTTCTCCTGGTCTTCAGGGGAAAGTCCATTTGCCAATAGCTTCTAGCTAAGTCCATGGCGGAGAATAAGTTAGATCCAGAGAGTTGAGACAGGAAGTCATCAATTTGAGGGAAAGTATAGCTATCCTTTTTCGTGAAGTTATTTAACCTGTGTTAGTCCATGACTTTCTGATGGCCTCCGTTTTTCTTTTTTATTTGCAAGAGAGGGGAAGACCAGGAGATTTTTGAAGGTACTAGCAAACTGCGTCTAGTATCTGCTGAAGATCCTTCATCATTTGCTGTTCTTCTACCTTTGATTTGCGGTAAGGTCTGACCAGAAGGGATAAGCATCATTCACATCAGTGGAGTGGCACCAGCACTTCATGTGGCCATAATCATTATCAGATATAGAGAATATATCGCTATAGTCGTCAAGAAGATTGTGAACTTATTCCAGCTTATCTGGGGTCAGCTTATACAAGAAATGCCCGTTAGGTAAAGTACATAACAGGTTATCCATTTGCAGGCCCATATCCATCATAAATTCAATGGAGTGAATTTATCAATGTCCTCCACAGGGACTAACAAGCCTCTGTCAATCTCCAGGTGTTTTTTACAACTATGTTCTTGGAGGTGAGGTTTCCCAAGAGTAAAGTAATGGGGCTTTGGTAATCAGGGTCAAGAATGTCAGGCAATACCAGAAGCTCCTAGGGACTAGCGCCCTCAATACTAAAGAGGTGCAACAAGCAGTGCCGTGGTATTTGGAGCGTGACTTTTGTGTCAACCACTCGTTGTTCACCAGGTTTAATTATGACCTCATCTGCAGCATAAAAAGGAATACCATCTTTAGCATCCACTGTTTTTGGGCAATATCTTTGTGTTGCGCCCAGAAGTGTTATAAGACAAAGGTATAGCTGAGAGTGGATATTCAACCAGGCAAGAGTATTCGTGCTTACTGGACTCTTTATTGGATAAGACTAATGGAACTTCATAGTTGATAACGAGATGTAACCTTGCTTCAGGTTGATTATCTCGTACTCAACTATAAAAAGAGTGCCAATGATCATATCATACGTGTTGTTATCTAAAGCCACAGCAGGGGCTGATAAAATAAGCTTCCCAACTCGAATAAGAAGGGAAGAATAAGCCCCAATAGCGCGGGTATTATTGGGTCCAGTGGTTTCAAATTCTTGCATGTACTCCAAGTCAGGTGAAAGCTTTATCTTCTTGATAAGCTTAGTGGAGATCGCATTGACTGGGGAGCCAGTGTCCAGTATGGCCATTATTAGGACCTTTTGAATGACCACTTTAACTTTAGTGAGCGTTCCTCCAAATTTAGATGACAAAGCTAAGACCTCCTTGAGCCAGAAGGTGGAAGTTATTTTTTTGGCAGCCTCAGGGTATTTATCCATAATGGATTTTAAGGGGTGCACCCGCTGAAGAGGGCGTATCAAGCCAGCTATTAATTGGTCACTATCCTTAGCAGTGTCAATAACTCTTGGACCCCCTAGTATTTGGCTGAGGTATGTTTTCTCAGGTATGGTGGTCTTATCTATTCCTCCAGCGTTCAAATGGTCCGGCACTTCTATTTCTGTGGGGATCCTAATATGTAATAACCATTTTCATCATGACCCCCTCAGAATCCTCTCCAAGAGGATTCTTCACCATGGGCAAGGCTGCGATGGAGATAGGGGAGATGGCCGCAGAGGATTGGGTAATCTTAGGGGCTGCATTTACCAATTTAGCTGGAGGGGTAGGCATGGCAGCTTTAATGATCTTGTGATGATGGATGGTTGTTACAATTGTCAGTGCTACAGTTCTCTAGACTGGCGCCAGGGTTCAAGGTGGCTCGAAGCTGGAAAATTGGAAGTGAGCAATGAAGAGGAAATAGAAAAATTAAGGTTAGTTTACCAAATATTTTATTAATTCAAAATGCTTCAATATTTATAGGGTGCATGGGAACTTGATGCCTCTGGGATCTTTAAGTCCTCATCTGATCAGGATCTTTAGTAACCTTCCAGAAAGGCCTCCTCAAGGGCGTCCTCAATGGATATTGTTGCTCACCTGACTGAGAAGGTGGAAAGCCCGCTCCATGTGACTCAGTACTAGGTAAGTTTGATCCAGAAAAGTTTTATCTTGGCTGGAATCGATGATTGACTCGGTACAGCCAGATTTGGAAGATGGGAATTTGAGACAATTTTTATCTCGAACCCTGACAAGGCCCCCTTCAAGATCCTGTTGAAGGGGAAGTACGGCCGGAGGAACTGACCATGCACTCAGTTTACAACAGTCCCTTGCTTAGTATCGGCAATGGAGTATTTGGACTTCACCTTGTGTATCACTTTGTAGGGCCCAGACCACAGTACGTTGAGCTTGTTCTGTTGGCCTCCTAGTCAATGATGATAAAAGAAAACAAGGTCACTTAGTTGAAATTCTGGTAAGGAGGGTCGTCCAAGATTTGATCGGGATGTCTCTCTTCCAGTGGTGATAACAATGCCTTGAGTGGCTTGGGCTTGGAGCTGGACAATTTAATTGGCAAGGGCCCTCATATTTAAATCAGCGTTCTTGGGAGTGGAAGCTTCAAACAAGGGCTGGACGCTACTGTGTAGTCGTGGGGCCCGCCCATACAGGGCTTCAAATGGGGACATTTTGATAACATGGTGGTAGCTTACTCGGTATGCAAGCAGGGCGCTGGGCAAATAGTGGTTTCAGCGGCCAGGATCCAAGGCAGCCAACTTCTACAGGATGGAGACTAGAGTTCCGTTAGTTCTTTCCACCGCCCCATTAGTAGAAGGAGGGGTAGGGAGCAGCGAAACTCTGGGTGGTTCCAAAAAGTGAAGTTAGCTCCTGTACTACCTGGGAGGTGAAGTTCAAATCATTGTCTGAGAGCAAGGTCTGAGGGCACCCGTGCTGGGTGAAAATGGAGTGAACAAGGAACAAGGCGGTAGTCTTGGCTGTGGCTGCAGGAACTGAGATCGCCTCAACCCACTTAGTCAGATGGTCTGTGGCAAGAAAATATACTTGTAACCATGTAGACCAGTGGGGAGGGGACCCACCACATCGATACTGATGACATTGAAGGGCTTGGTGGGCGCGACGATGTAGTGCTGATAGCGAGGGTTGGCCAGTCTTGGGATTGGCAGGTCATGCAGGCTTCCAAAACCTCTTGGATAGTTTTGACCATTCAGTCCCAGTAGCAGCACGACTTCAGCCAATCATAGGTCTTCTTGACTTCACCATGCCCCACAGTAGAGTGGCCTTCCAAGATGATGTCAGTACGAGAGGAGGGTCAAATGTAGGGAAGCCACTTCTTGTTGACTCTCTTTTAGAGTAACCCATCCTTGATCTGAGTGTCTTGAGTCATCCGGCAGAGTTCGGCTTGGACCTGGGGGGATTCCAGCTCCCAACGTTCAGGCTGCCCTATTAAGTCTTAGAGGCGAAAATCCTCTGGGGTCAGGACTGCTAATACCGGCATCTGGGAGAGTCCGTTAGCATTCTGGTGAATAGCACTGGTGCGATGGAAAATGGTGAAGTCGTAGCTTTGCAGTCGTATGGACCACCTGGCCACCCGTCCATCAGGGTCTTTCATTTGCTGCAGCCATCAAGGGAAGAATGGTCAGTAATGATAGTAAAATGGGTGCCGTAGAGGTAGGGCTGAAAATGCTTGATGGGTAAAAGTACAGCTAGGCATTCCCTCTCGGTAATGCTGTAGTTTTGTTTAGCCTTGCTTAGGGTTTTGCTAAAATAAGCTATGGGATGGTCAGCCTGGTTTTCATCATGCTGAGCCAGGATAGCCCCCACAGCGACATTGCTAGCATCTGTGAACAGCAAGAAGGGCTTGTTGAAATGGGGATGAACTAGAACAGGTTTAGTACATAAAGCCGTACTTAGGGTATTGAAGGCCTGTTCCTGTTCATGTTGCCATTCGAATGAGATATTTTTTGTAGGAGGTAGAACAACGGCTCAGTCAGGTCAGCAAACTGAGGGATGAACTGACGGTAATAGCCCACCATACCTAGGAAGACTTGAATATCTCATAGGCTCTGGGGCGCAACATCTTCTCTATAGCATTGACCTTGTTGGGGATAAATTGAATGCCATGCTTGGAGACCTTATGGCCTAGAAACTCTAGCTCAGGATGGAAGAAGGAGCACTTCAAGAGCTTCAGCTTGATGGAGGCCTTCCGGAGACATTCAAAGACTTCTCTAAGGTGGTCGACATGTCCATTAGAAGTTCACAAAAAAATTGTGATGTCATCTAGGTAGACCAGGACACAGGAGAGCTTCAGGTCCCCAAGGATCCCATCCATAGCGCGCTGGAACATGGATGGGGCGTTGCAAAGGCCTTGGGGCATCCTGGTAGGCTCAAACAGCCCTTTGTGGGCAATTAGAGCACACTTGGCTCAGTCTTCGGGAGTGAGCTCGACCTGCCAGTACCCACTGGCGAGGTCCATGGCTGAGAAGTACTGGGAACCTGCAAGCAGTCAGAGCGAGTTGTCAATATGGGGCAGAGGATAGCTGTCCTTCTTGGTGATGGAGTTGAGTCATCAATAGTTCAACACAACCCGGTGCTTGCCATCCTTCTTTTGGACCAGCAACAGCGGGGAGGGCCAAGGGCTATGTGTGGGAACCAAGAGCCCTGCATCGAGCAGCTGTTTGAGTTCTACCGTGACAATGCGCCTCTTTGACCTTGCTCTTGCGGTAAGGCCAGGACTGAAATGGGGGGCATCCCCAGTTTCTACATGGTGGAGGACTCCGTTCATCCTTCCAAAGTTATAGGTCGAAGTGGAGAAGAGATCTGAAATCCTCTAGGAGCTCCTGAACCTTAAGTCGCTGATTGTCAGAGAGGTCCTTTCCTAAGTTAGCATCAACCAAGTTAACTGATGATGGTGACTCCAAGCCAAGGTCCCTCAATTCCCCAAAGCTTCAGATGTCAGCAACAGCCCCCATTGGTAACAGCCAAACGTAAGCAGCGGGCTGGCTAGGTCCTATAACTTTTGGTTTGTCAGTCAGGTTGGCTAGCAACAGTGATATTGACCCAGTATATGCTGGATCAAGGATTCTGGGGCAGGTCAGCACTTCCTTGGGAGATGGGTTATCCAGACCTTGGACCTCCAGTAAATACCCCGAGGAAATGTTAACGTGGACCCAGGTGTCAACAACGACCTGGGAATTTGGGGGCACGTTAGTGGTCTGGGGCAAGTAAATTGGCATCCCCTCAGATCCATCCACAGCAGGAGGGGGTAGCCGGACTCGAGAGCCCTGGATGTGGTACTCAAGCTGATCGATTCATCCTTCAGTATCCAGTAGGCAGGCTCAGGCCTTAACATCCGCCCTAGAGTCATGGGCAGTTTCAAAAACCAGAGGGACTTAGTGTCCTAGAAGGGAGAGGAAACCACCGCCATAGTGGATAACAGCAGAATAGTCTCGAAGAAACTGGGTTCCAAGGAGTAGATCAAAGCTGGTGTTGTCTAAAGTGACAGCGGTTGTATCCAAAGCGAGCTTCCTGAACTGAATTGGTGGAGAGGAATAGGCCCCTAGGGATCAGGTGCACTGGGGCCAGCTGTGCCATACTCCATGTAGTGCGGCATGTTGGGGGCAACCTTGATGCGTTTCATCAGCTTGGAAGAGATAACGTTCATGGGGGAGCCACTGTCGATTATGGCATAAACTGGAATTGTGTGGACCCAGATGGCGACTCGGGTAACCAAACTTCCAAACTGAGGCGGCAATGTAAGGAACATAGGAGATTCATCAGAAGAAGAGTAATCAGTATCAATGTCTTTATTGTCATTAGATACCGCAGCTACTTCTTCAGAGTTAATGGCTTCTGGTTTGTGCATAGGGGTTACTTGAGGCTGGACAGGGGTGTCAGCATGGAGCGCCTCGTCCTTCATGCTGACTGCCCTTTTCCCGCCTCTTCAGCTAGACATTTCCATCAAGTTTTGGCGCTATGTTTAAAGCCGTTGCAATAGGTGCACCATGGTTGAGGGTTTTTTTGATTCTCGACTACATGGACCCTAGGGCGGTTAGAGGGACCTGCGGGCGCATCTTTAGAGTTTAAGATCATGGCAGGGATCTCGTTGAGGGCCTCCTTGATCTCTCTGATACAAGTGAACCCATTTTTCTGCCCGATCATGTGCATCTGGACCTCAGGATAGGACCCCAAGGCGGAGATGACGGCAGTAATGGCGTCATCCAGTGTGATATGGCTTGTTGTAACCAAAGGTTGAGACTAAGCATAGAACCGGTTGGCAAACTCCATAGGGCTTTTTCCTTTGTTAAGTAGAATGCTTATGAATGCTTGCTTCTGGTTGGCCAAGGTTTGGTTACTGCCAAACTCTTGGATAAGGGCGGTGCGTACTTGTTCCAGGTGTTACACTCCTTAAGATGGGGAGTCATAATTTCCTGGGCGGTACTGTCTAGGCATGAGTGGATGTGCTTCACCTTTTGTTGGTCGGTGGCCTCCTCCATGGAACTCTCATAAGCATACAAGAAGGAGGCAATGCTCTCCCGCCCGGGGGTGAACTTCTCCTTGAAGCTAGGTTTAAAGTTAGTGACAATAGGAGCAGAGAGGGTGTTAACGCCTGGGATAGGCGTCGGCTCTGAGATCTCCGTTTCTGCATACTCTCATGGAGCCCTTTGGTCTAACCGCCTCCACAACCCTTCTAAGTCTTCTTGGATTTATTTCCAGTTTTGACTGAGGGTGGAAGCGGACGCCATGCTAGTAACCTGCTCCTTCAAGGACTGAATTTCGGCGTTCTGTAGTTGGAGCTGGTTTTCAATGGTGGCCAACTGGGTTTCAAACCCGTGACACGTTGTTTCTAGCCGGGAGATGCGAGCATCAGTGAGCCTCATGAAAGCGCTGAGGTTATCCATCTCATCTGATAGTACTTTGATGGAGACCCTGAGGTCAAGGGGAACACCATCCGTTCGAAGCTTGCATCCCAAGGCCATTTTTTGGATCTGGTCCCGCAGGGTGGCCAGAGCAGTTATTACATCCTTTTGCCAGGGGTCTTTGGGTTCGCCTGAGGTGGGGGCTGGAAGGCCCTTGGGGCCCATGAGGCCCTTTGGGTCCTGCTGGTCCCTGGCGCCCCTCGGGACCTTCTGGCCCCCTAGGCCCTTCTGGTCCAGCAGCTGCGGGGGAGTGGTCATGAGAGGCCAGCTCCCAGTAGCGCTGCTGTAGGGATCATACCGATTCTTCCACTTGTTGCAATTGTTGGGTCCACGTCGCCTCAAAATGCCGGGCATTTTGTCAAAACTGCTCCTCAAGGTAGCCAGAAATGCTGCTATCTATTACCACTAGTTGGGTCGCAGATTTCATTAATTAGCCGACGGTTATTGAGGATAGCTTCACAATTGTCATGCACAAAGGAGGAGGCCACATCGTAGAAGTCAATCATATATGAATGTAATTTTGGGTGAGCCCTAGGTGCCGGGAAACCTCCTGATGGTGCAATCCTATGAGCTGGAGGAGGTGATGAATTGCGGGATGAACAAAATTACGAAGGTAGTGATCAGGTCCCAAGGTAAGCTCCCCCAGCAGGTAATGCAGCTGAGGAGTATAAGTCTCACATTGTGGATGGCACAGCGGAAGCGCGGGAGCAGCTGGAGCGGATACCCTCAGTGTAGATGCCGAGGATTAGTTGTTCAATGACATTGTGGGAATGTTTGAGCTGAAGTTGGTATTGGGCCCCCATCTAAGGAGGGCAGCGAGAATTGGAAAGCGGTGCGGAATTTGAGTCTCCCGGCTGTGAGGGCGGTGTTGCAAATTGGGAAGAACTAACCCATCAAGAAACGCTCCTCAATTGACCAGTCGCCTGGTCTTCAGGGTTGCTATTGGTTTCCATTTTGTGATCGACGTTTTCACTGGGTCAGCTCAGAGCCCCCTGTAGTGAGCACCACTTTGTTGGCGCTACAGTTCTCTTGACTGGCGCCAGGGTTTGAGGTGGCTCAAAGCAGGAAAATCGGAAGTGAGCAACAAAGAGGAAATGGAAAAATTAAGGTCAGTTTACCGAATATTTTACTAATTCAAAATGCTTCAATATTTAATGGATGCGTGGGAACTTGATGCCTTTGAAATCTTTGGGTCCTCATCCAATCAGGATCTTTAGTAACCTTCTGGAAAGGCCTCCTCGAGGGCGTCCTCAATGGATATCATTGCTCACCTGACTGAGAAGGTGGAAAGCCCGCTCCATGTGACTCAGTACTAGGTAAGGTTGATCCAGAAAAAGTTTTATCTTGGCTGGAATCGATGATTGACTTGGTACAGCCAGATTTGGAAGATGGGAATTTGAGACAATTTTTATCTTGAATCCCAACAACAATCTTACAGGGCTTTAATTCATAAGAAATGATAACCTCTTTAGGTCGCACAGAGTGAGCAGGCTTTGTAGGGAGAATAGGCACAGAAGGACTTACTCCAAACTGATCAACTAGAGGTAGCTCTTCAATAGTGAGAGCTGGAGGGATCACCTCAGATTTCTCTGGATGTTGCACATGAATGGAAATCCCAACATTGACTAACGCCTCCTTTATATCACAATATTTTGTAAATGGCATTTCACTGAGATAATATGCCTGGCTAGAGAGGGCTGAGAAGCTAACCTGGTTACAGGGCGGCAATAACATCATCTAGGGTGAGCATGTTAAAAGTGGTTATCCTTTGCGCATTGAGGTAAAATTGTTCAGAAAAGGCAAGTGTGGTTCACACTCAAACATGCTAAAGCACATAAGGACCTGTTTTCCCTAAGTAGACTCTGCTTTAAATCAACTTCATCTAAAAGAGCCTTTTTCACCTCTGTGGAATTGCAAAGGGTCCAGGTAAGGCACTATCCTTTCTTGCGCTAGGCGGCTTAAAAAAGGAAGTATGTGTTGAATTTTTTTTATCAGTTGTGCCATGCTGGCAGCTTCATAAACGTACAATAAAGTGGTAATGTTTCCTTCGCCAGGGGTAATTTGTCTTTAAGAGGGATTTTTAAAGGGCGCTACTCCAACTCTTCAAGGCAGGATAAGGCGCTGGCAAGTTGCTCCTCAAGAGCAATGATTCTGGCTATACAGGGGTCCCCTGTAGTGAACACCATTTTGTGGGAAACTAGCTAAATTGCTGCTCACTGGTGCTTCACGCCGGCTGGTTTCCACAAAAAAGTTTTAATAAAATAAAGTTAAATATAAAGCGCTAATAAAAATTGGATCTTTATGTTCTTATTAATAGCGCAATGAAAGAGGAAAAACTGATCCCCCTCGACCTCTGACCATTTAGTATTTAAAGTATTTATGGGTCAAGGGAATTTAGGGATATGTTTGGAATAGCTTAACCTAATCTGATTAAGTAAATATAAAGGAATAGTGAATCACAACTTGGGAACTCACTTATGGGCAGCAAATTAAAGAAGAGGACTTTTGATTGGCTAAAACATACCCATGAGGTAACAATTTTATGAACTTAAGCCAATTACCACCTGAGATATTTCTTGCACCTTAGGGATTCCCACCAAGCCTATAAAAGGGGGGTCCCCACATAGGTGCGTTGAAGGATTTTGGGGAGGTGGGGGAGTTCCTTCTGATGGTAACCCCAAATTCCGTATTGTAGTCAGATTAATATGACCATTTGATTTTTTGTTTGGTGCCTGTAGAGGTTTTGAACTCAAAAAACCCCAATTAACAGGGCTTTAATGAGAAATGGCCAGGGCCTTTTGGCCAACTTTTTCAACTTCCATATTCTTATTATTAGTAAACGAACTCTTAACCACATCAGAAAATTGCAAATGGCTGACATTTCTCCTCTTCAGCTGGAACCGACCTAAAATATTCTTATTTTTCATCTGGGAGGGCAAATATCTGACACTTACCTTATGTCCCAAAAATTTCAATCACTTTGAAAATGGAACACTTATACAGCTTTGCCTTCAGTTTTTTTTTGGAGTAATTTCTGGAAAACCACTATTAGGTGCATTAAGTGATTGGTAGTGTTTTGTGAAAAAATGGTGATATAGTTGAGATAAACTTACACAAAAGAGCGTTTTAAATCTCCTATAAACCATCCATGGCTCTTTGGAAGGTGCCAGGGGCTTTATATAACCCTTCAGGATCTGAGTTGGCTTTATTAAATGTTCACTAGAAATGAGGGCGCATTTTTCGCAATCTTTGGGGGATAAATTGATTTGCCAATGCCCACTGGCGAGATCCATTGCATAAAGGTAATGGGATCCTAACACTAAGCATAAGGAATCATCTATATGGGGCAAAGGATAACTATCTTTTTATGTTATGGAATTAAGTCGGCAATAAACCATGATAACATGGAGTCAGCCAACTTATTTAAAATTTAATAAACAAAGAGGCCCAGGGCTTTTGGATTTTTAGCCCAGCTTCTAATAGTTAATTTTGCTTTAGAGCTACTTGGACTTCTTCAACTTTATATTTTAAGTATGTTTTAGATTTAGATAGATGGTGATTCTTAGTATTGACTTGGTGAATTGCTCTCGGGATTTTTCTGTAATAATCTTGTTCCAATGAGAAAATACTACTTTATTCCTCTAGAAGGGCTTCTACATTCTGGCGTTCATTTGAAGTGAGCTTATCTTAACTTTTAATTTAGACTGGAGCTATTGTGTGTAGGGGATCAAGCCCTAAATCTTATAGTGATATGAAAGTTCTTACATCAATAATATCTTCATTAGGACATAATTTTGCATAGGTGATAAGGCATATTGAGGAATTTGGATGGTCTTATTTGTTAAATTCCCTAATAAAATGGAGATAGATTTCCTGTAGGCAGGGTAAAAATTTTAGGAAAGGTCACCGTTTCTTTGATAAAAGGATTAGGGTGTCTATATAGCTCCAAATCTTGGTTAGAAGAAATGTAAATCTTAATTTTAAAAACAAGATAACTTTTAAGCCAGGTGGTATATTAATGGAATAGGGGGTCATAGAGGTATCCCTTCTTCAGTATTCACATCCTCAGGTGGTAACTTAGTTTTAGTTTCAAATTTTGGTACTCTTCTTTGCAAAGTTAGGTAGGGCATTTGACTAGGCATGTTCATTCTTTGTGGTTTTTTTATGTAGTGTGAGATAAACTATTAATGGTATCCAATATCCTAAGACTGAGAGCTATTTTTCTTTATGGTTAATAATACATTTGATCTCTCGCATTAATTATACTCCAATAAGCAGTTAATAATTAATGTTTTTGAATGCAATAGCAAAAGTGGTAATCAAGAGTTTTCAAAATTAGTTAGATAAAGCAAAATACTCCCCAATCGCCCTAGTAGACTGATTCCCCGCCATCCCATATTCAGCTTTGTAAATCAAGTCCAGAGCCATTTTAAAGTTTTAAAAAGCCCAAGGGACTCCTAGTGCAGGCAACTATTGCGGGAAGAAGGCTTGGGATACTGGCCCCACCTCATAGGGCTTCGCAAACCTAAACACCATTAAATGTGGGCCTGATTGCAATTGGGAGTAGCTCATGCTACCTTCTAAAATGACATATGCTCTCCTTGTTTAGTACTAGGAAGCTCGTCTCCACCAGCCAGAACAGGAAAGATGCCTCTCATCTCCCTTGTGGGAGATAAGTCCTGTTGACCCCCGGGTTTAAGTCCCCTGAGGGGGAGAAGCTGAAGCACTCCGCTGACACCTGCTTTCTTTGCAGACTTATGATCTCCGACCCTTTTTGTCCAGAAAGCCTTGGATTCCTTTTGGATCTACTATCACTTTTTTCATGATCTGTTTCTCCACCAGATGGCTCATACAAACCAAACTGGAAGCTAGCTGAGCTTCAGGCCAACTCAGCAAACTATGGCATTTATTGTATTCAGGTGAACCAAAGCACAGCCAAACATGATTGTCCCTTCCTTGTTCTGGGGCCCGCACCCATACAACCTCAGCTCGTGGGGAGACCATTTGACAGGCACCATGGCCAACTTGTACTCTCCTTCCTGCCTGTATTTTCCCCTCAGGGAGTGGTAGACATTCATAAAAACAGGTGTGCACAGCCATCAATACCATCCTGCACTTCTTTTAGGCCAAAACAAGACCTAACCAATGTACCTTTCTGGGTTCTGGTGCAAGTTCTTCACTTATGTTTCACATGCTTTCCCCACTTACGCCACGAGGAGGCCACAGCATACCCTATTTGCTCACCATCCAGAGCCATTTTGATCTTCTGGACAAGACAAGAGGATATAACGTTAACTGGATAATCAGTATCTATTATAGCCAAGACTTTAACTTTGTGAACGACTACCTCTACTAATACTACCAAAGATCTGAATGGAGATTTGATGGCTAATAAACTTTTTTAGGATATTGTAGTAAGGCTAGCAGAGAATTTTCCGCACCCAAGATTGGGGTTTTTCTATATGTTTGAAGGTTTTATTAGCTATTTCTTGGCTCTCCATAGAGGAACTGACAGCGAGGATTTGATCAGGTCTGTTTTACAATGAAAAATATTAAGGCTGAAGCTTTTAATTTCCATAAATAGAAATAGATTCTTTCAATTCTGCAGGAGCAGATAAAACAAAACATTATAATATACTGGGCATATAACTATAACTAGAAGATTGAAACACTTAATTGTTGTAAGCAAAGAGGGCCTCTTGAACTATGCTGACTGATCACTTACGCTTTACTTTAAATTTTAAAAAAAAGTTTTTAATGTGATTGTTTTTCTTGCATTAAGTGCATAATACTTGGGTGTAGGCGTGTTGGGGGCGATACCAACTAAACTTGAGTTTAAGGCTTATTATTAAAACGGGGTGGCCCAGTTTATTTAAAAAGTTTAGCAGGAATTTCCAAGATAACTTATTTAATATGCAGGAGAAACATAAGGCTTGATCTCACCGCTTTAAGATAAAGTAGAACAAACCATATTTTTAAATGCAAAAGTTGAGCAGTGATAGCATCATCCAACGTAAGATGACTCCCTGTGTTTAATTGTCTGAGCCTCAATATGAAAAAATGAGCAAACTCAGTAATGGTTTTTCCTCAGTTAATGCTTTTTATATATATGTTTTTTTCTAGTTTGATAGTTAGGTTGCTCCCAAGCTCCAGAAGCAGAGCAGTCTTTGCATCATCTCAGGTTTGGAAGTTCATTGGATGAGGTACCATGATATCATGAGCTATGTGGCTAAGGCAATTTGTCAGGTGTTAAAGTCATCGGTTATTGGTTTCTTATTCCATATCACTTTTGTAACAATATCTAAAAGAGAAGATGCTCTCTTCTCCAGGGACATACTTCTATTTGAATGAAGTTTAAACGTGCTATTTAAAGGGGTTGGAGGCTGAATGACATGAATCAACACCTGGATCGCTCCTTCTCCCAAGGAGAAAAATGGTATCTCTGGAATAATCCTGGGGGTGAAGAGCATCCATTTGACTTTACAGGTTATTGATATCTTTGGAAACTAAATCAACTCAATCGTGGGTGGCATGAGAATCCAATTTCATTGCCAAAAGCTGATTAACTACTGTACTTCACTCTTTAAACTGGATGTTATATCTTGAAATTCATTTGATGTTGCTCAGTAGAGAGCATTCTTTGCTCCAAACCTTGTACTACATCGGGCAGAGTATCCAAGTTTTATAAGGCAGTAATGATGAGCGTTCATAGAAACTTCAGGAAGGAGAGGCAGTCAATCCTAAGTGAGTAGCACTCCTTGAGCTATGCACCCAGTTGAACATTAAGATTTTGGAGTTGTCAAATTAACAACTGGATTTAATCATCAGGGATTTCTGAATCAGCACTAGGTCCAGGAGGGCTTGAAGGTCTCGGTGGCCTAGGGGTCCAGGGAACCACATTGGCTGGCTAGACTGTCAAAACCATGGGCTCCGGGCTTGCCATGCATTCCAGAAGGGCCAGCGTCACCCACATCCCCAGATGTCCAGAGGAACAAATATTGTTCTGAGAATCAGGTAAAATATAGATTAACTCTGAAGAAAAGGGAGGCGTTTATCCATGGAGGACATAAAGTTGTTAACTTATGATTGTACTCCAAGGTTATAATTATTAATATGGTTATGAAAAATGACTTCTAATTGACTAAAATGGTTGGAGAATTCACTTGTATGAATCTCATGGTTCTCTCATCAATTCATGTTAACATAACCTATATCTCGTTGATGAGTTGCTGATTTTTTAATATGGCACTTCAGCATTCACTGCAAAAAAGAGAGGCAGGTTGATATATGGAGGAGTTGCAAATTTAAATTCCCCAATAACTGTAAATGTCAAAGTAGTTCCTGATGATAGAACAAGACTATTTGTAGTATATGGTACAGAATTAGATAAACGAATTGACACAAATAGTGTTCTTCATGTACTTCTCTGATCTGTTCTCCATCAAACGAGAAACTGTCAACAAAACTTAGCATAGGAGCTTGCGCCACTAGGGCTTGTCTTCTATTTGCTTGAAATCCGAGGAAAAGTCTCTAAAAGAGGAGCTGGAGAGCTTCAGCGATGTCTGACATTTGTAATTTATATTTCTCCGCGGAAGAATTGTGGATGTTCGCCTCCAAAAACGTGGGAAATAAAAGGTTGTAGTTGCTGCCATTTCTCCTACATGCATATTGACCAATAAAACACTGAGATAAGCAGCATCACAATCTTAGTAAGTGTCAGATGCCAAATCATTATTGTACATTGTAATAATAATTTCCACGGGAACTTGGGGTGTACCTGGCAGGGAGCGCCAGCTTTGTTGTGACGTAGGGGGTTAATCCAATTGCTATTTGAGAAAGAGACCAGGATACCTTAAGTTCCTGGTCAACTGCTTACAAGAGTCTTACTTTTCCGTATAGAAAAGTCTTCACTCAATGTAAAATTACTTGAGTGTTAAATCCAATTATTTATATTGCTAAATTAATAGAGGTATGACAAATTAATATGGAAAAAAGTGAGTAATCTTTATTTCTCACAAACAGAATTTATATAGGATATCAGGGAATTATTCTTAAGATAAAAGCTCTAAGCGTTTCTGTAAAAATTTACTCTAGTGGTTGTTATTGGCAAGCAACCCAGTAACCTTTTTACTGCACAGGTTCAGTTTCCTCATGCACTTTTTCATGTAGTATAGAATGTATTATTAAATTGATAATAGTATGGAGACTATTATCTGTAGTTGAGTATAATTTATAGTTTGGCCCAACACTTTGGCCAGTATCCCCAATTAAATACTCGTGAAGTTGTACTCACAATAATTCGTTCCTTATGCTCTTGTTTACCCAATCTTTGCTGAGATACCCCAGTGACAGTCTTTTTCAGCCCGCCACACAGTCAGCAGCTATCCCTTATTGTGGTTCCTTCTTCTCTAGATCCCTGCTTGGATCTTTACTCTTCTCTCTGAGAGTCTTCCAATTATTGCCCTCTGCAATAATATTATCGAGATAGAACAACACAAAAGAAGCTGATAGTCTAACTATAAATTGGGACCATCTAGTACTAAAAAAAGATAGTCTAACTATACACCGAATTGATAAGTTACTGTAAACACTGTATACTCTACTGTGTTTTTTTCTAATACTCTAAATACTTGTTTTCGCAGATACTCTTTTTTGTTATAGTAAATCCTAGGAAATATATAGTGGGGAGTTTGGCTGTCTAATCTTGGTTGACAGCTCTTTGATGAAATGGCAGATGATGCTGTTGCATCACCCATCCTCGTTTCAGCAGCAATGGTCTTCTCCATCCTGGCTAGAATTCTGTCATTAGACATCCTCAAGACCTCAAACGGAAAGAGTTGGAAAATGTGTCCCTAACGTTTTCCTCTTGATTCAAGCAAATCAACCATATCTGGCTAACGACCTGCTAAGGTAATGGGACTTAATACCCATTATGGCTGGTCATTCACCAACTGATTGATTCACTAGTTGCAGATAGCATCACTCGCCTCACAACTTGCTATTCATTCCCAATCAGTTGGTGATGAACCCCTAAAAATCCCAATCAGTACACCTGATAGTTAATCACTATCAGATGTCCCTATTTCGTCTGCAATTCCACTCGATGAGATCTTAAGTATTTGTCCAGATTGATCCCTGACAGATATGACCAGGCGAATATCCCAAATCCCAAATGTAGTTACTCCAAAACTTGGGCCAACCGATTTTTAAATCACTTCGCCTTAAGACTTTTCACCTAGATGTACCAGTTAATCTAGCAGGCTGGGTATATGGGCAAATTTACTAACACATCCCCCATCTTGCCTAGATTTTAGGCGTGAAAAGGACTGGGGCATGAGAACACCACTTCAGACACTTGATTAAATACATCATTGGTTCAAGTGGAGTACACTCATCAATACTCAATGCTGCTTGAGATGACCTTCAGCATACAGCATTCCTCCTCTTACTCCTCGCTACCACCTACTCAGAGCGCGGCCCTCACGACCTCATGTCATGCCAGGCTGATCAATTTACTCGTGATGAAATCTTTCCCAGTATCCAGTTCCCCCCATCAGGGTATATGACCTTCTGTCATCTTCATGATTCTTGGTCTAGCGTCCTTGAATTCCTAATTCTCTCCTCATCCTAGACAGGAGACTCTTGCCATTAATGTTTGTTTCGCGGCTTGATTATGAATACTTATTTCTATTTACCCTCATTTATTTGCTCATAACCTCTTGGCTGTAAGTCATTCTTAATTTTTCCCTTGGAATTCTTATTTCATTAATTTTTGAAATTAATTTCCAAAATTGGAGCCTAATAGATTATAGAGTGCATAATGTCAACTTCTATATAAGTCTGACATCCCCCTCTAGTCCTGCTCATATGTAGAGCTCAGAATCCCGCTATCAGCAACTTCTGAACAGTCTGTCAAATTTGGACCTTTTCCTCTTCCAGCAGATGAGTCAGGATGCTTGACGGAACCTCTTTTATGGTCCTTCCAGGACTCATACACTTAGTCTGGTGCAAGCGGCTAGTCCTTCCATCAAATTACCAGAAACAGTAACTAATCCCTTTGAAATCAGGCTTGACATTGTTTTAAACAACTCTCAGCCAACTCTTCCCTTACAGTCAATCCCCAAGTTGGACTTCAAAACCATCCTGGATTCAGCTCTTTTTGCTGATGCTCCAGAAAATTGTCATAGATGCTACAGAGATTATGCCAGTTGCTCTTGATCATTCGTTTCTGGCTGTGTCAGACCTGCTCCTTGAGTTCCTCTTTCAACTTGGTCAATATTACAAACCCGCTGTTCTAGTCTCCAAGCTCTCAATTGATAACAATATTCACTTTGAGCTCCCCTACGCTGAACTCTGGGCCCAAGTCACCAAGGCTTTGACTCTAGTGCTGAATCCCTCTGATTTTGATAACCTTCTGGATTGGGCTACCACCACTTATGCTCTTCACTTTTCTGGCTAAGTTCTAAAAAATTGGTCCACAAAGCTTCCAGCCTCACCTGGGTTCTACCGTTCATTCAGCTTTAGCTTCTGAGAAGCCCATAGTCACCGCTTGCAGGATGCAATCCATTCCCTGCATGACTATCTCTTCTCCGGCACTTCCCATTGGTTTCTTCCACTGATGGCGTTTATAGGGGGCACGATTTGGCAACCCCCATCAAGCATCCCTTCTTCGTTGTTAGTCCACATGTCTGGTGTCCTTGATGAAGCCCGTTGTCAGGCGCTCAGGGCTAATCTCCTGGCTCCAGTGCCATACTAGGATTACTCGTGGTTATTTGCTGATTGCCTCTTTTTATACTGTTGCTTTCCTCCCCACTCTGGGCTTCCATCATTGGCTTCCTCCGACATCTCAATTTCCCTTCCCCTAGTCATTTTATCTCGGGGCTCTTTGTACGCTCAAAGAATGTGGTTTCGTGTAGGTCTCGCCCTCACTAGCATCCAATTACATATCAATTTTGACAGGCTGTTCATTCCTACCGCGATCCATCCTCCCCTAAGAGGTGACATAGGTGGAAATATCCCCATACCAAGGACAATCAATAAAATCATAAAAATATATCAGCTTTTAGATATATGTGGTTTATAATATTTTTATATTTTTTTCCAATATCTTTTATCAATTTTTTATCTTTTTTTCTTTATTCTTCTTTTTCCTATGGGACTTGACCTTGTTTTGGTTCAGCGGTCTATCCTTATTTTCCCCCAAACTGGGTCCTGGGTACTTAAACCTTCCAGTTTTCTATGGTTCAGAGGTCTTTCTTTGGTCTTAACCATCTATATTGGTTCAGAGGTCCTTTTTTCGGACTTGACCTAATCATCAGGACATGACCAACTTAATAGTTCATTGGTCACTTGGGAACTCTTTTGTTTTTTTCATCGAACCATTGCTTCATATACTTAGCATAGACTCTATCCACAACTCTTCCATCCAAGAGATTCTTGATTGAATAAGCATCAGTCGCCGTCTTAGTAGTCACTTCAAATGGACTGACCACAATGCATCTAATTTGTTTCTTCATCTGAAACCATGCATATTGCAATAGGCAACTCTTTCCCCTATTTGATATTCTTTTAAAGCTGGTTAATTCTTATTGTTCATCGATTTTGCTTGAATCCTTTTCTTCAAGGTTGTATCAAATGCTTGTGTTTGCTATTGATCAGGATACTCATCAGTTGGTTCAGTTATTTCTCAGTACTCATCCCTGACATAGGTTCCACCACCAATTATAAAATTGGTGGCAACGCAGCCTTTCTTTTGTATAACAATTCAAATGGCGTTTTCCCATCGCTGTATGATGACTAATATTTTAGGTAAAGTCACTGAGCTCAGGTACATTCCCCACGTGGAAATTCTCCTTGCGACTAGATTCCTCAGCGTTGGGGCCAGTGTTCCATTGACCCGTTCTACCAGTCCGTTTGTCTCCACTTGTAAGGTACTGACATTACTCCTCATATCCCATTATCTCATTTAATCTCAGGATCACATGAGATGTGAAGTTGATCCCATTGTCGCTAAGCAGGACTTGCAGACATTCATGCAGGTATACTACTTTATTCAGGATGAACCTCGCAGTAATGGTAGTGTCTACTCTAGTTAGAACCTTCATCTTGACCCACCTCATCAGATGGTTGATAGCAACTATAATGTACTTGACTCCCCCTGTGCACATTGTCAGTGGTTCCATCACGTCGATGGACACCATGTGCTAGGAAAATCCAGGGCAGACTAGTTGGTATACAGTTGTATTCTTATGTGGTTTTTGCAGCTGGCACTCCACACAACAAGCTAGATAAACTGCGACATCATAGTTGATCAATTCCCAGTAATAATACTGGCGAATATGGTTGATTGTTTTCCTCAGGCTTCCATACCCAACAACCTTATGAGATGCTTGTACTATTGCTGCTCTTTCTGACAGTTTTGGGTATTGTAGCTGCTTCCCGTTAGTTGTCTTAAATACTTGTCCATCCATAGTCTCAGTGTTTTTCATCGCTTTTAGAAGCGCACCTTGGATTTCTCAGGGCTTGTCCCCGATTTTTTCCTTTGATCATTCTCTGGAATAGCTCATATGCCTGCAGGTATAACAACTGTACCATTGGCAACCATGATATGCCATCCGCGTTCTGGTGAGAAGCCCCTATTTGGTGGACAATCTCATAATTGTAAGCCTGGAGCTTAAGTGCCCATTGGGCCAGTCGTCCTTTTGGCTCTCTTAAGTTGTGCAGCAAACGCAGTGAAGAGTGGTCCATTACCACCTTAAGTGCGTTCCGTGGATGTACACCTGAAACTGCTTGCATGCATAAATGACCGCAAGGCATTCCCGCTCAGTCACAGTGTAGTTCCTCTCAGCGGCTGAGAGTGTCCAACTCACATATGTCACCAGATGTTTGTCCCCAAGTTTGTCTACTTAGCTCAGTATGGCACCAATCGCTATCAACGAAGCATAAACTTTAAATGATAAACTCCTGATCAAAATTCAGATATTTTAATTTTGGCAAATCTATCAAATATCGACGTAACTCATTGAAAGAGTCTGCGCCTCTTCATTTAATACAAATCCTTTTTTGGATCCTTTAATAAATGGAATAATGGCTCAGCTATTTGGGTGAAGTCCCAAATAAATCTTCTGTAGTATCTGACCATCTCAAGGAACACTTGGATGTCTCAGACACTCTTTGGTATGCCATACATTCTATAGCTGCTATCTTCTGGGTTTGCAGCTGCAATACACTTCTGTTGATTACAAATCCCAGGTATACAACTCTTTCTTAAAGAAGTGGCACTTCCTTGGCTTGATCTTCAGGTTAGCCATGGACAGTTGCTTAAATACTTCTTCCAAGCGGTACAGGTGATCAGTAAACGTCCTACTGAACACGTTGATATCATCCAGATATACAAGGATGCACACAACTTACAGTCGCTTAATATCGCATCCATGGCCCTCTGAAACGTTGCAGGCGCATTGCATAGACCAAGGGGCATCCTCGTCAGTTGGTATAGCCCCTGCGCGGTAATAATCGCGCATTTTTCCTGGTCTTCCTTTGGCAATTCAATCTGCCAATATCCCAAGATCAGATCCATCACGGAGAAATACTTCGCTTCTCCTAGACGATCTAGCGCATTGTCAATCCTTAGTAGGGGATACAAATCCTTCTTTGTAATTTTTTTCAGCCTTTGGTAAACAATCACCGCTAGGTTGGATCCATCCTTCTTCTTCACAATCAGAATCAGACTTTCCTAGGGACTTGATGACAGAACTAGAAGCTCATGCTTCACTAGCTTGCTGATTTCATCCTCCACTACCGCTTTAGTAGCTTTTAATTGTCAGATCTGTCTCATCCTTATTGGTAAATTTTCCCTGGTGTCTACCTTGTGGATTACATCTCATGTGCATCCCAAATCATGGTCATCCTGAGCAAACCCTTCTAATATTTTGAATAGTTTGAGCACCTCCTCAGGCTGGCCTTCCAACAGATCAGCGAGCTGCTCTTGATCAACTAATAGGTTGGGGCTTTCAGTTACCCTGTCCGGTAATCCTATTTTGTTGAGATACCCAAAATCTTAGAATCTTCTCAATTTGGCCATCGGGATCAGATGAATCAATGTGATGATCTGATTCTTCTTGATATTCATTGGTTTGTCACTCAAATTCGCCAGGAGAACTCAAATTTCTCCATGGCCCGGCATTATTAGCCCAGGAGCCACCCATGGCTCCACTCTGGACTTCTTCCAGGGGCTTCCAACCTCCCCATACAACATCTCAGGAATCTCCAATGTCAGCCCCATATTGACTATCATCTGCAATCCAGCCGGTATGGTCCTCTCATTCTTGATCCTTAGGGGAATTTCCCAGTTCTCTAGGATTTCCACCAGCATTTCATGTTGCTTTCTACCAACTAATTGGTATCAAATTGGAATAATGCCTTTATTGTGTAATAGATTGAAGAAGTTGTTTCTCCAATTAAGCGGAGCATTACTGTCCTTCTGATATACTAATGGTAACATCTGACCCAAGATGGTCAACGTATTATCCTCAAAGTTACATTTAACTCCATATTTCCGCAGAAACTTCATTCTGATTAGGATATTGTAGTTTTGGTTTGCCAAAACTATCGCTGGCACAGATACCACCAATGACCCAAATCATAGTTGCACCGCACTATACGTTCCACAGGAAATGGTGGTGTTTGGCCCAGCTGACCCATATTATTTTTTGTGTTCCAAGTCTGGCGAGAGCTTCATCCTCTTTAACAGCTTGGACATTACAATATTGATGTGCGCTCTGCTGTTGACAATCTCCCTCACCCTCACTCAATTCACTTATATGTCTATATATGTACACTTGGAGTATTTCATTATAGTATTTACTGTGTGAATGGCGACATTATTAGCCAAATCTAAGGTGTGAATATTTTGTGCCAATAAATCAGAAAACGATTCCTTTATCACACTGATGGGGATAGACAGATTAGCCTTATCTAAATGGATGTCAGATAACTCTTTAGGATTTTCAGTGGTTTGAATCTTGTCCACCAGTTGTTGGGTGTATGGCCAGGCAACTTCCTTGATTATCTTGGGGTTGATTCTCTTTGCCCCAGCTCTGGTCACAGCATTTATGCCCATATTGACCACTTGATATAGCTGATCCTGCTTGTCATCTATGAGCAGATCGCTGATATTGATTTCTTCATTCATAATGTCAGGAGGAACAGGTTTCTCTGCAGCTCTAGACTGTTCCCCATCTAGGCCGTAAACCCTTTTCACGAATCCTTGGTAACTGCTGACTCCTTAGCCTGGACCACGTTAATCTGATCCTTCAGCTTTTCACAGTGCACGGCGAAATATCCTTTCCCACCACACTGACAGCAAACCTTCACATTCTTGTTTAACCATCTAAAATCTTTGGGCTTATTTCCTGGCACGGTTCATTTGGTAGCCTGCTTAGCTCCTTTGTTTCCCTTCATGGGATTCAGATTTGTACCAGATTGGACTTGAAGCTTCTATTTGGGGCATCAAATATCGCTCCCAAGATCTTCAAGTTATCTACCATTTGTGAGGTAGTTATTTCCATCGCAAACATGGAAGACATCATATGATGCAAATCACGATAGGGCCAAAGGGCCACTTGCATTGCGATTCTAGCATCAAAGTCATCCAATACTTTTGCTCCAGCCAGGTTCTGCGACTCCTGGTAAAACCAATCCGCGAAGCTTGCAAGAGACTTGTATATATGGAACTGGAATCCCATAAATTCTTGCTTGCATCTTGACATGCGTGTCAGACTTCTGAACTCTTTCATGATGGCCGCCTTTGCCTCTGCATACGACCAGCTGTTTCCCTCCAGGTGAGGTAACGCTAAGTTTTGACAGTCAGTGTCTAGGCAAAACATGACTGTCAACGCCTTTTAATGATCTTTTTAGCCATTCATGGTCATGTCAAACAGTCGGAAAAACACTGGGGCGTTATACTGATGGAACATTGCAAATTTCAGCGTTACCCTAAATTCCTCCAAGTTATTTCTGGCTGATTCTCTCAGTTCAGCTACTCGGCTAGCTTGTGGAGTGACTTTGGGCATCATCTCTAAAATGGCATTAAAAGCGGGCGGCATGTTTCTTGGGGTATTTGTCTTCCCAAGTTTCGTGTGAAGACTTCTTTCTTAGCATTGCTTGCCATATTGGTCTCACAAGCACATCTGTGAGCTTTTTGTTTCTCCACTTGTTTGATTAATCTTTCAATATCCACAAGAACTTCCTTAAATAAACATAATCAGCTTCTCGCTCCATTTTCAGGTATAAGACCTCTCAAATGAGGTCCCCATTTCTTCTTCAACGAGTTTACTTTGCCAAGTAACTTTTTCTAAAGCTTGCTACATTTTCTATTCCTTCATCCATCTTGGTGACTCGTTCTTCTAAGGCTGCAAACTCCTGATGGTCCGCTGAGTTTAAGGCATTCTGGTCTACAGTGGCTAACTTGGTCCACAGTTTGCGTATCTTGTCTTTGTATGACATTATTATAGATCCTTCACTCAACTACCCCTGTAGTGAGCACCAACATGTAAAAATTTAATCTGTATTTGATATTGGTAAGCAACCCAGTAACCTTTTTACTGCACAGGTTCAGTTTCCTCATGCACTTTGTCATGTAATATAGAATGTATTATTAATTGATAATAGTATGGAGACTTTTATCTGTAGTTGAGTATAGTTTATAGTTTGGCCCAAAACTTTGGCCAGTATCCCCAATTAAATACTCGTGAAGTTGTACTCACATTAATTCGTTCCTTATGCTCTTTTCTAACCAATCTTTGCTGAGATACCCCGGTGACAGTCTCTTTCAGCCCGCCACACAGTCAGCAGCTATCCCTTATTGTGGTTCCTTCTTCTCTAGATCCCTGCTTGGATCTTTACTCTTCTCTCTGAGAGTCTTCCAATTATTGCCCTCTGCAATAATATTATCGAGATAGAACAACACAATAGAAGCTGATAGTCTAACTATACATTGGGACCATCTAGTACTAAAAAAAGATAGTCTAACTATACATCGAATTGATGAGTTACTGTAAACACTGTATACTCTACTGTGTTTCTCTAATACTCTAAATACTTGTTCTCGCAGATACTCTTTTTTGTTATAGTAAATCCTAGGGAATATATAGTGGGGAATTTGGCTGTCTAACCTTGGGTGACAGCTCTTTGATGAAATGGCAGATGTTGCTGTTGCATCACCCATCCTCGTCTCAGCAGCAATGTTCTTCCCCATCCTGGCTAGAATTCTGTCATTGGACATCCTCAAGACCTCAAACGGAAAGAGGTGGAAAATGTGTCCCTAACGTTTTCCTCTTGATCCAAGCAAATCAACCATATCTGGCTAACGACCTGCTAAGTAATGGGACTTATTACCCATTATGGCATGTCATTCACCAACTGATTGATTCACTAGTTGCAGATAGCATCACTCGCCTCACAACTTGCTATTCATTCCCAATCAGTTGGTGATGAACCCTAACAAATCCCAATCAGTACACCTGATAGTTAATCACTAACAGATGTCTCTATTTCGTCTGCAATTCCACTCGATAAGATTTTAAGTATTTGTCCAGATTAATCCCTGACAGATATGACCAGGCGAATATCCCAAATCCCAAATGTAATTACTCCAAAACTAGGGCCAACCGATTTCCAAATCACTTCGCCTTGAGGAATTTTCCCCTAGCAATACCAGGTAATCTAGCAGGCTGGGAATATGGGCAAAAATACCAACAGTTTCTAAACTGAGATCTATACCAAATTGCAATTAGGTTTTCTGTGAAATCCTGGCTACTTCTTTTATTTAACTGAGGTGCTGACCAGGGGACAAACATTACCAAAACATAACATTCTAACAATTTAAATCCTCTCTGAATAAAATGAATAAACTGTCCAAAAGAAGTGGAAGACACACAAAAAGCAACACAACCAACAAGGTGGGACAGCAGGAACCGCTTAACTCATCATGGTGGAAGGGTAGGGGGGATCAGGGGGCTCATTTTCGGCCCCTACTTCACCCCAAAGCAGGGCGCAGGCTAGGGTGGAGAGCAGGGGCGTCAGGGCATCAGCAGGATGCAGATATAAATTTTCGATGATCAGGGTGGCAAAAATACATCTATTATATATAAGAGTTCTGACATATTTGGCCAAAGCTGCTTCAGCTTTTATGCATGCATTAGGAATCTTTATGAGTGTGGCGATATTGGTGCAGTAATATTGAATATGTGATTCTGCGCTACCACTGCCACATGCTGGATGGCGTTGTTGGTGGTTTTGTGAGCTTTGGTCATAAATTTTTTTGAAGATTATTGGCAGTGGAAGGAATAATGGGAGGAGGGCTTCCTCCTGCGAGCATTGCTACTGATTTTTCGGCAGCTTTGCGGAGAGGTTGACAATCTGGCTTGGTCATTGCTTCAACTGCCAGCTGATGGTTGCCATGGAATATTTTGGCGTTTTGCTGGGGGTGTGTAAATGAGGGGGAAGCTCTGCATCGTGGTCAATAAACACAAACTGCTTGATTTGGATAGTGCAGTCATCAATAATATTCCTGGACTCATCAATTTCAGCCAATAGATCCAAGAGATTTTGGTTGAATTGAATCTGGGAATTGCCATATTCCTGAGGTTTAGTTGATTTGTTGGAGGATGAATGGGAGTAAACTGGGGTCCAATCTTGTGCTTGATTGAATTTAACGTTTGTGGCACTGGGGTGAGGAGAAGGCTGATTAGTGGTTGCGGGTGCACTGCAGCAACAGGCTTTGGGGGAGAGGGAGGTAGGATTATTCCCATACTGAAGCTGGCGTGGGGTGGTCAGTGGATTGGAAGCCAGAAGATGAAAAAACAGAGTTGTCAGAATCAGCTAGGGATGGGCACTTGCATTTCAAGTGGTCCAACTGGAAACAGGATTGACAGATTGTCCATCTGCCCTTAATGCGGGCCCAGAAAGGATGGTCAGGGGCAGAGGGGATGATAGCATGATGGGGAACTGACAAGGCAATTTTATTATATTCAGGGCTGATTGTGGCATACGCCCGAGGCCCAGCATGGCGTGTGGCCCCATTTGGGACCACATATTAAAAAAGGGTTTGGAGCCATAAGCTGCTAAACCTTTCATCAGCTCCTGGTGGAGCAGCTCAGGGGGAAGATGGGTGGACAAACCAGCAAACTTAACAACTAAAGTGGTATTCACTGGGAACTGAGTTTGAATTGTGTGGAGAAGGGTGCCCTGGTAAACCAGCAGCACAGTTGCTGCAGTGGCAGCATCAGCTTCACAGGTGAAAATGAGATCAAAATACCCCTTATAGGGGTGGAAGTCAATAAAACCAGTGGGATGCATCACCACCTGAGCATTTCGATAATGGCTTGGTCATGGTAAGGGAAAGGTTTCCCATATTCAACCCTAAGGCCAAAACGCATGTTGCTCCGGGGGGTCACCAGGGGGCAATGAGGTACCACTTGGGTATGAGTGAGGTGGGCTTCAAGATCCTTGGGAGGAACAAATTATCATATGGGTTTAGTATGACTGGGCGAGCCATTCCAAGCGCGTTTTTCTGTCAGATGGAAAATGGCGGGGGAGTTTCGCTTCTGCCCCACACTGGGGCAGCCAGCAGTGAATCCAAGGACATCAGAGCAAAACTATGGCGGGTGATCAAGATTTGCTTTTTTCTGTAAGATTTTGCTCAGAAAGTTACACCGAGTGGAAAGAGTTTCCATCCTGGCTACTTCTGTTGAACAGGAAATATTGCCGCATAGATTAGGTTTGAACCCAACATTTGGAGGTTTCTGTCAAGCAATAATTTATTGCATAAGTCAATTTTGAACCTTAATATTGGGAGGACTTGATTATAGGTGTGTATTATCCATGACTATAGTTTCATCTATATCTTTGGATTGAGTTTGAATCCCATCATCAGATGCACTTGAATCTTTAATTTGGGTCAGAATCCTAACACAGTGTTTAAATGCGCTTGGACTAAGTCATCCCGTCCACCACTCCTTGTGAAGATTAATTTTGCCCAAGGATATTGACCTTTACTTCACATGTTCCTTTGTGATGCATCATATACCGCCGGGGTTCCCCCAAAACAACATGTATTTCAGCCTTTGATCAAATCTGGGAATCTTTTTTATATGCTGATAAATTTATAATAAATTTTTATTGGAAGTAATGGAATCCCCTGGCTTCATCAACTTCCACTCCTTTAAAGTGTATTTCAATTTAGGCCTCACATTCAAAGCCAATTCTGCCCCTACTGCAACTGTGCCCCTGGTGTTCCAGGGCACCCCTCTACCCATGAGTCAAACCTGGATCCCAGAGGTTTCTACTATGGTGTTCAGTTTGCGGTTTTTCCCACCCACCTCCTAATATGGTGCTCCATCAGTGGCTGATGATTGGTTTGGTTCCTATGGCTCCAACCTCATCCTTCAGTATGAGGTGCCAAATGAGGCCACATCTCTTGCAGGGCCTCAGATAATGCCACGATTAGCCTTAATTCTAATAAAAAATCTCAATTTATTTCATATTGCTTTTTTCCCTTATGCTCTAAATATTCAATCTGGGCCACTTCAAGGTGGGCAGAATATTTTTTCATCATATTTTTGAGTTAAATCACTTTAAACACAAATTCTCCTTTCTTGCAACTTCCGTCAGCACTGAGCCCAAATTTGATCTGAGTCCCATCTGTTGCCAACCCCGCGCATATCTCTGCATGGGCATAACCATTCTCCCTTCTCCTCAAATGTACATGACTGCAGCAGTTAATGCGCTATCCAATCAGGATCCCACTCAGTATAGAACGTCAACCACTTCATCCAAGAAGGAAGCGGCTTAGACTAAGGTACACTTACAAGCTTTCTCCCATTTTTCAAGCCAAACCACAATCTTATGTCAGTCCACATTTCAGTTCACCCATAACCCTTGTAATTTATTAGAGAATTTGAAAAATTAGGTCATTTCATTTAACCATTTAATCTCCAAATGATGCATTTCCTTAATTCTGGTTAAGATGTTCAGTTTTCTCCTCATTTTTATGCTCCCTGAACAAACGCTGCTTTGTTCAAAAGCAACCAATTAGCACACTATTGAAGCGGATAATACATCTGACTTATACCCTTTGAAAAGTTGTTACCAAGTCAGTGGTGATGTTTTCAGGGGTTATTACTCCTCCCAATATCCCCTTAGGCATAGTCCCATTGGTCAAGCGTGCCATTCTTGAGTATTATAAGAGTGCCAACAATGCTATCCAAAACATCACTGTGGTAGCATGGAACATCAAAGCTAATATTATCTTCACCAATATTTTTCCCCTTTATGCTTAATTCCCAAATTCAGGTTGAAATAGCCTTGGCACAGTATTTCAGCATCTTAACTAAATGCTGGTAATTTTATGATCACTAAATCTTTGATTATATCATATTGCATAACATCAATGCCCCTACACCAATAGTATTCATCTTAGCCCATGCTTTGCTCTGAGATGAGAAGGATGCCAGTGAGGCCAAGTCTCATGATCCTCCTCCTCTTCCGCCATGGTAGTATATTTGGTTCTCTGCTTTACCACCTTGCTGGTTGTGTTTTTCGTCCATTTTTTTGTTTTGTTTGCTTAACTGGGCAGTTCAGTTCAGTAATAGGGTTTTTTAATCTTTTTTAGATATCATTTATTGTCCATCCCTGGTAAGCTTACTTTAAATAAATGAGTTTGCTCATTAGAGTGATTGAGGAAAAAATAAGATAACAGAAACCTTTTATATATTTTGCTTTGGTTTTTATTAAAAACATTATTTTTTGTTTCTATATAACATAGTTTTACACATTTCATCAACTTTATTTTGACAAATCAAAGATAGGGTCCAAGTTGGATAAGTAAATTAAAATAAAACATAGACTCTTAATAAAATTATTTCTTATTTAGACTAGGATCTGCACAGATCATAATTATATTATACACAAAACACTAGTAGCATATGTATTTTTAAGTAAATATTGTTTGCTTCTGAAAGTTGTAACACGTAAACTCATATATGGTTTTTACATAATAGCTGGTAAAAGTGATTGTAAAATTAAAACAGTCCCAGATGTTTGGATAATTGATAAGATTAACTTAATATGTGCTACAGAATCCTTAATTTATAAAGTGTGTCATATATAAATCTTTAGAATTTCTTATAATTGATAATATGACTAACATAAACTTAGAGATATTCTTTCTTGTTATTCATAGTAATCTGCTTAGTTTTGTCATTGAATTGTGTTACTATGTTAGATAAGTTGTTGTTTTAGCTCAACCAGGTGAAAGTTATTAGAATAAATAAGTTTCTTATAAAACACTTGATATTTAACAGAGCTACAAGATCTCTGACTATATTTGAGCATATATAAAAGAAAAATTTTGGTAATGCAAATACTTTAAAGCTATAAACTATTCAATATATCATATAATTAGAAATAATAAACATATCAGAAACCAAAGATATGCTAAACGTATAAGCATTATCTCTATACAAATAAACTATCATATTTTTGTGTGGTAAGGTAATATAAGATTATACCCATATTTTGATAAAATTCAGTAAGTTTTTGTTTCTCTTGAATATACTATATGAATAATGTATAAAAACATCACAAAGTTGCTACTTATTTAACGGTCAAGGTGTTGCATAACAAACACATAGCCCTAATTTTTTAAATTTTAAATTTTAAATTTATTGCAGGGAAGGCCAACCATGGGACGGACACTTCCAAATATGACTCAGACGAGACAAAACTTAGTACCAGGTGAGGCACCCCAGAGAAGCGATGCTATCTCTTGTTGCCAGCGGGAACGCCACTTATGGGAAGGGGAGGGAACGTGTGTAGGGGGCGTAGCCACTATTGAGCACGTGTGGAGAAAGGGGTCTGATTTGATGAACCAGACTGGGAACCAGGAGGAGACCAGCTGCCGGCGACGTGGTGGGAGATATCCAAACATCCACGCTTGAAAGTGATCCACCAAATGAGATCTGAATCTGTGGACAGCTTCAGGGAGGGTGGGGATGGATCCGGCGATGGCATCCAAGACAATCGTGTGGATAGTCCACATGGCGATTGCAACCACCAGAGCACGAAGGGAGGGTGGGGAGGGGGAGGCCATTGATGAAGCAAACATATCTCTTGACAGACTGAAGGGATGTGTTTGATCCTGGCCTAGCAGACGTTGGACTTCGCGCCATATTACTTTAGAGGTGGGGCACTTCTCCAGGCGGTGAAACAGCGTTCCATACTGGCCACACACGACACAGGATGAGTGTAAAGCATTAGAGCGCTCAGCTGTACAATACACCCGCCTCAGGCAGCGCCACACATGGGAGCGGACTTGAGGCTGCAACAGAGGATGGTGTGCGTATTTCCAGATAGTCTTTTGGGTCTCAGTGGAATAAGGGATGTCCATCATGTCCAGGTAGTCCACCCTGGATAGGACTTGGGGTCGAATGGGGATCACGCCATCATGGATGGGTAGCCCCTGTACCTCTTGTGTGAACTGAGGAGAGGGGCGGCCTCTTCGGGTTGTATGTCCACTAATACGAATTCTCCACTCTGCACTTCGCATGGAGAGTAAGATTCGTTTGTAGTGGGTTTTGGTCCCGTGAGGACCTGTGGCTGATGTGTGTGATGCGAGGTATTTCATCAGGGAGTGGGGTTTTGATGGATTGTTGAGGCCCAAGGCTCAGGATAAGTTGGAGCAGGCCGCGCGGGACCAGTGTTGGGATGGGAGTGTAGGAGCAGTGACGGCCGCAATCCAGGTGCCTAGGATCTTGGCGGCATGGGCTTTGAAGTCAAGGTAGGCCCATGCCACCATGATGATGAGGGCCAAACATGACCTCTAGCCGTACTGGTGGAGGGCGGCCTGACCAAAGCCAACCTTGTAGCAAAGCATACAGGGATTTGAAGAAGCTTGGGGAGAAGGGGATGGCGTGGGCTCCAAACCAGACTTTGGATAGGAGCATAGAGTTGGCAAGAACAACCCTGCCAGTGAGGGGTAGGGTGGGCTCTGAGAGAGGCGATTCGCTTCGTCACGTTGTCCAGTATATGGCACTCCATTACTGCTGACGCGTATCCTCCTGCCTCCAACCACACGCCCAGATGGCGTACCGGTCCTATGGTAGGTCGCGGCACAAAGGGGAGCACCAGTGGAGCGGTGTGTTTTGAGTTAGTAAGGCGTGGACTTGGGCGAGCAGCTGGGCTGGGTTGGGAACTACTTGCTGGGGCCCAGCAGTTCTGAAACTGACCAAGGAGGATGATTTCGGTTTTGGAGGCGTTCAGTGCAGCGTTGCTTACCCGGGAATATTCCTGGATGAGGGCTTCAAGCGCGCGTGCATCTTTGTTATTAGACACCCCCACCACGCAATCATCTGCAAATGCCATCATCTTAACTGGGGTTTGGCCTGGCACATGGACCCCAGTGTGTTGGGCATTCACATTTCGCAGTAGTGGGTCAAGGCTGAAGTTGTATAAGAGTGGGCTCAGGGGGTCCCCTTGTCGCAGGCCCCTTTGAGGATGAACTACTTCCGTTAGGAAACCTGGGCCGCGCACAGCCATTGTTGCAGATTCCGTGAGTAGCATCACCCAGTTAATGAAGTGGGGAGGTAGGTGTAATTGTTGGAGGCAGGCCCTAAGGTAATCCCAGTTTACTCTATCATAGGCCTTTTGTCGGTCCAAGAATAACAATGCCCCAGAGGCTGTGGACTGACACACATTAGCCACAGAGTGCACGTTATCCCAAATTGACCTTCTGGGGATGAAACCGAATTGTTCTGGAGAGATGGTGGCAGATGCTACAGTCCCTAAACGGTTAGCCATGATTTTTGTTAAAGTTTTGGTGTGTATTTGTTAGAGAAATGGGGCGCCAGTTGGCTAAGTCTAGCCTATCCCCTTTCTTGAAGAGTGTGACTGTAAAAGCCTCATGTCCTCCTGGTAGGAGCGCGTTTCCAACAGGCTTTGGCTGAGTGAGGCTAGCAGCAATGGGGATATATATTAAAAATATTTTTTGTAGAACTCATATGGAATGCCATCTGGTCCTGGGCATTTTCGGTTTGGCGCACTGCGAATGGTAGTCCATAATTTGTTCGGAGTAATTAAATCATTATTTCTGGGTATCAGAAAACGGTGTGGATATGAGCTTTGTCGAGAAATTCCGCCATTTCAGCTGGCTGAATTGGTTCAGCTCGGTATAACTCGGAGTAATATCTTTGCATTTCGATTGCTGTTTCAGCCAGTGTGTCCACAATAGAATTATCTGATCTTCGCACCTGTGTGCAGGCCACGCTCTGGCGTGGTGCAAAAATTTTTTTGAAGAAGTATGCAGTGCACTTGTCACCTTTAGTGATGCGTGTGGCCCTGTATTGGACACAAAACTGATGTTTGTGTTGCCTTTCAAGTGCATTGAGGTGGGTTGCGCCTTGCCCACTTCTGGCCCCATGCAGGGCTATATCCTGAGGCTGGAATGTTGGACTCCAAGTGGGCCAATTCCACCAGTGCATGTGATATAACCGCCAATGTGGCTCGTGAGCGTCTGGATGAGAGATGGCAATAGTAGCGGATGGTGTCTTCTTTGAAAGTTGCCCATGTGGAAATGGGGTCCGCGCAAAACTGTGCAACAAATGATTTTGCCAAAGTTGCCTCTTCCACCCACGTGGAAAATCCTGGCGACGCAAGCTCTGGGGGCGGATTTTGCACCAATGTGGGGCCTTTGCAACTGTGACAGATAAGTGGTATGTTATTGAGACCAGTTGGTGGTCGGAGAATTCCCATTTTTGTTGTTTTGAAGTGGGAGATATGGGGTTGGAATTTCGCCGGCGCTAGAATAAGGTCAATGCGGGTCATGGACCTTAATTGGCCATTGTGGACGTGGGGACACATAATGTTTTTGAGCAGTGGGGCATGTCGCAGCAGCGCATCCATTAACCCAAGGGTGGCTTTTAGAATGCGTAGTTCTACGTGACCCTGTGGGGCGTGGGGTGAGGATGGCCACCAGTCCGTTGGTGAGGTTAGCCAACAGTTCATGTCGCCAATTAGGAAAGAATCGGGGGGTAGCAGGAGGGATTTGACTGATGAGAAAAATTCCCAACGCTCTTGTGCACCGTTTGGGGTGTAAATGTTGACAATTGTGTGTGCAACATCGGCCCATGAGAAGGTGACAACGAGCACTTGGTCATTTAGGAATGTTTCTGAAGATGTAAATTTGAAAAAAATTGTTTTTCTGAATTAGCACCCCACAGTGCTTCGACCAAAAGGATAGGGATGGTAGGAGCATTGTTTTCCAAGCATCCTCAGAACCTCGTGGACAGTGGGTTTCCTGGATGGCCAGGATATCCACGGGTAAATTATTTTGTAAAAACTCAGTTTCCTAGCCCAGGATGGGAGGCCTTGAGTCCAGCGATATTCAGCATCCCTAGAGTGAAGGTTCCCCCATCACACCTTAGGTGTGAGGGGGTGGGCCCCCTGGCCCACCAGCCTCTTCCAGGTCCCCACGGGCTTTCACAGCAGCGCGGGTATTAGCAGCAACGCTATTGGGGTTATTGTTAATTTTTATGGAAAGAGTCGCGTTGGCTTTGGCCTTCGCTTTTTGTTTTCCCAACGTCGGACAAATTTTTTGTAGTGGATAAGTTTGGTGCAATGTCAAGTGGGCAAAAAAATTTTATGGTTGGGATAGGTCCCAAGTCAGTTTTAACCGGGGCTTGGGTGCAGCAATTGGGTGATATTGAATCTCCCATTGGATCCTCAGATTGAGTGGCCCATTTGGCTTGGGCCTCCCAATCTGATTGGGTGATGGATTCCTGAGTTGCTTCTGCCACGAAGGTCTCCATGTCCTCCTGGCGTTGTGAGTGTGGGATGGTGATGGTGACCTTGGCTCGCTTTCCCTTGGCCGCAGTCCTATGGGCCTGCTAGGGCGTTCTTCCACTCCCTGCGGGGAGATGGGCTTTACCAATAGGTAGCAGCCTTGTGCTCCCCACGGGAAAGCCTCTTTGGTGCTTGCGG